>JWZT01000088.1:0-12279 GCA_000827895.1 Thelohanellus kitauei
GCAAAAAAAAAGGATCAATATTATAGAACACATGTGTATTTTGTGATTGTAAATGTAAATTTTCATTACTTTGAAGTTTTTTACGAATTTAAATGGAAAAAAATCGCTTTTATTGTCATTACACTTTAAAATGAAATATATATTATATTCTTAATTTAGAAAACTATTTTGAATTCTGTAATAATTTACTGCGATAATATAATATTTTCTATACCATAGCAGTTGGTACTCATCTCGGAAACTGATGAAGCCTGTAGTACATGGGAATCCATGCGTTTTTCATTTACTGCTGAAATTAGAGAATTTTTTAGTTTATTTTTCTGGTTTATAAATTGTTGATATTTTAATTTAAATATTTAAGGCATCTTGATTGAAACGTACAGACATTTCTGATGAAAAATGGTATGAATATTTTCTATACTCAATTTAGTACCCGGTGTAACGTTGGAACCTCTTTTCCTCCAATAAGAGATAATAATTACACGTGCCTCCATGGAACCTGATAAAAACGCTCAGGAGGAACATGGTTCTTTTCGGTTAATTTTTTATTTGATTGATCAGCTGCATTAGTTACACAAAACTTTATTTTATCTTCATTTTAAGTATCAAATGAATATATTTAAAAATGGAAAATGTTGAATATAAAATCCATGTTACCGTATTTTACAATTAAAAATTGTACTCCTTTATAAGCTGTACCAGCTAAATTTTCAGATAAACTGTATTTTGTACACATAAATTGGCAGCATCTGTGTAAAAGCCACATGGTTAAAATCTTGGAAATAGATGCAGCTGGTTGTAATCTGTGAAGAACGGTATTTAAATATTAAAAATAATTTAACTCCCTATACGAATATCTTAATCAATTTTGTTTACAAATCTTAAACGTGCAGGTTTTGAGTATTTAGCTGTAAAAATGGCGTGTAAATTTCTTCTACCTATTCATCATCTTTTTATTTAAAAAAAGCCATGATTTGTACTATTTGGAATTCAATAAAAATTGTATGAATGCGGTTCCCAGACATTCTATGAAACAAATCCAGATAAAATAATAATATATTTCCTTCAATGACAAATGAATATTTTGACAAATATTTGGTGTGTTAGATATCAAATATTTACTTGTCGTATTCGATGGCCAAGCGTGATAAATGAACATAAAATTAGACTTTTATAACAAGTAAATTTATAACAATTTATTTTATGGTCGTTTTGCACGATGCATCGCGATGATTTCCGTAAAAATAGATTTTTTATGAAAATTACTTAAACGAATAGTGTGAATTCATATATTTCAAAATAAAAAACAACACTGACGAAAGACATCCTTCAAATACCTTATGTCAGTAGAAAATTAAAAGATATTACATTCAAAACATCGTACACGCATACGCTACACAGGAAATCTCAACCTAAACGGTTGTTTTGAAAAAAAAACTAGACAGTTCCATCTAATGATCATTGTTATGCCCCTCGATAAATGGGACATTTTGAATCTATCAAATGAAATAAGTGTGTATACAGTTTGCTCATCTTCGAATGACGGCTCTGAAATCTGTGACGTATTTCGTTGATGACGTCTTAATATCCAGCGATATTTAAAAGTATTTTAGGAATTTCTAGATGTATATATCACTGTGAAATAAATATATAAAAGGTTATCTCCTCCTCAAATATAAGAGAAACACATTAGTCAGGGATTAAAGTATACTTTGGGGGTTTATGAGATCAACTAAATTGTTAGGCATTGATGAATTCGTATTCTAAATATTACGAAATACACTGAATGACATGCTTCTCCCCACTCTCTGTATACACATACATGCCATTCGTGGGATAAAAACGCCAAAAAAGCAGTTCAAAACAATTGACCATAATTTTGTTCTGATGATTTCATTGATGGCATAAAACTAATTAATTAAGGAAATCGAATACCATCTACGAAATAAATATTTGTACGTGTCTAAAATTATTCGACTACTTAACAAATTTCACACACCAAAACAACAATAATGATATTAACAGACATTTATTGAGCATTGTATTCTAGCGCAGATCGATCTTAAAGTTTCAGCCTGAATACATAATATGACGCATGCTCATAAAAATGCGTTATACATATTGATAATATATTAACCACTGTTGTTTATTATTTATATAAGTAAACGATATTATAGGTTTATATTGTCAACAACAATAAATCTAGATTATTCCATCTAAAGATATTTTATGAATTGAATATGAAATTCAAGGAGAGAATTGTCTAGGATAATTGTTGAAAATTTGAGATCTATCAAATGCATTTGAGATAGTGTATAATTATAATTCCTATCAAAGCGAAAGTCGCTGTGGTTCCGAGATCAAAGAGAGTAGCGGCATAGACGGAGGGATTGTTTAGCAGGTAACATTCTGGCCTTAACCTTGTCTGTCCATGCAGGTTGATGCCTTGCAGAAATGCCATCTTGAAACGGATAGTCGCATGTCGACAATTTATCAACATCGTTGGACGTAAAGTCCGTTCATTAACGTACTGGTGATGGTTTCAACCCCTCTAAAGACCAAGTCCGGAAAAATTGTAGAATATAAAAAAAACATACAGAAAAATTTGCGGGCGAAACAGGAATATGCGGTTTTAACGATGTAAATCTACATTCAATCATATGTGAGGAACGACTAAAAATTGAACACAATAAGTATCGTCAGAAATCTCAGTGCAGTTTCCAGTAAAATACTTTAAGGAACAAAAAAACTATTTTCTCTAAACCACTAGTTTTACTAAGCGATTTAGAAAGGCCAGCTTTGCCGCACATAGAGGGATGCAGCGAGTCTGATGCGTTTAGTAAATGTTACGATGAAACAATTGAACACGCTTTTGGAATTTATGAAAAAATGATTAATGATCAAATGAATGCTTCATACCGGTGTATTAACGCGGCAAAGGGTGATGAAACAATCAAAAGCCGCCCCGAAGCAGTCCCATTTCAGATCCAAACATTATTATAATCATTCACGAATGGAATTGATTATTTTTTGTCAAATACTTATAGAAATAATATATCTAATTTCTATATGCATCCTGATCGATTGTTTTTTCTGAAAAATCAGTTAAAACTTGATGGATTTATTATGTAAACAAACTAAATTAGTAAAAGATGACTCTTGAATTCGTATATCTGCTATCTGATTTTTATCAGAGATAGGATAACGAAACAACTTTTCATAAAAAACTAATCAACGATTTATGATTAAGTGTCTTATTTTGCCATGTGCCAAAATAAAATAAAAACAGTTCAATTTGTTTGGTGACAGGAATGCGAGTAAATTTTCCATAATAGTCTTTAATTGGTGGTGTTTATCTGTGTGAATTATTTTAAAATTAAAGGCTTGATTCCCTCTTAACAAATAATGTTCCAAAATAGCAGGCCAATATAATACTTCTGCAAAATGTTTGACTAAATCACCTCAGTATTAAACAATTTTTCAAAGTGCGGATTGATAAATACACGTCAATGAATGGTAAAACTTTTTTTTATTAGCAATGATACTCGATGGCATACTATATAGAAGACCCACACTCAATGTCAGCCATTTTCTATCATGGATGTAACAGAGATAAAATTGAGCAGTCACTTTCACTACTTTTACAAAACCTGTACAAATTAAATAAATATATTTTAAATCTCATACAGTTTGACACAGAATTAAGAATTAGCCGACCGCGCATGCATGTTAGATAGATACGTAAAAATTGCAAAATCATATATGAAGAGGTCGCAGAGTCCAGAAAGTATTCATTCCCCGTATGAAAAAAATATAAAAAAAACTAAATTTTTAGGTTCAATCTGTCATTCTGTTATTCAATGTGGTTTTTTGAAAAGTTTATTTAAAAACAAACGAATTATTAATGATCAAAAGATTAATTTTTATCATTAAAATTAAGTTCATTTGCGATGGCAGCGGGTAAACTAATCGTGTAGTTTGGTCAATTGGGGGAATGACCTATACATTCAAAACAAATGATACATTGTTTGAGGCGGAATAGTGAACCTTTCCAAAGTATTGGTCAAACACTCGTCATGATAACCTCCAAAACTGAACAGATATTTATCATCCACGACAGACATACAATGGGCATATACACTTGTCTTTAGAGACTAAATTAAAATGGTCCTACGTATTCAAGTTTTAACCATTCTAAATTTTCTAAATCAATCCTCCAGATATCGCAGTTTTTCCTTTGTGTATTGTTTGGCATGGTCCCGCCACTCATATAGCCAACGCTGCCAGAAAATGCCCATGATTCATATTGACGATCATCAGGATATTGCTGATTTGTCGAGTTAGTTTCTCTTGATATCCATGTGTTTGTATATAAATCAAAAATAAAAACATCTCTAAATCTCTTTTTTTCATCTAAGGGAGGTTCAAAACAAAAAATTCTATATTGTAAAAATATTACTGGTTTTTATACATTGTTCCAAACATTTGACTACTAAAAGTAGGTTTTACGCAATGTTGTGGCAACAAGGACCACATTGAAGATTTGAGACAGAATTTGTATATTGTGTCTAAATATGTACCTCTGTGATAACCCCCTAATACATACAGCGATCCATCATGATATAAAAGATAATTGCTAGACATCGGAGGTGGAGTATTTTGGTCATACTCATCTGTATGTGAATACACGATATCCCATGTATCAGTAATTATATTGAATGAAACTATAGAATTAGTCTGTCGATAATTATCGTAGTCCAGACCATCTCCGCCAAATATGTAAACTAAATGTCCATCTGAACATATGGAGGAAGACAGAGAGGTGTCTTTTATTTCTATCGGTAGTTGGTGTCGTTTCCAAACCCCACTTATTGTATTGTAGCTCAACAATTCATCGCACACTGATCCAGTATTGCTTTCGCTACCCCCATATATAATGAGAAATTCCCGGACAGACGTCATGCAGTGATGGACGCGATTTGCAGGCATTATTTGCTCATTTCCTTGGTTCATTTCAACAATATTCTACTAAAATTAAATAATCAAAAATTATTAGTTGACAGTGAGTGGTTCAGCTGATTTAGAAAAGAAAATATTGTGAATGGCTCACAATTGTTAAAAAATAAATTTTTAGGGTCATTATATACCTGTTTAGTTGGAATAACAACAATTAATCAATGTATATAAGGCGGTCGGCTCTCATATTTATTTAGCGAACTTAATGGGAATATTAATATTATCTATTTAATCTCGCTAATATATCTAAAATATTTATAATTATAAGCTAAATAGGATCAAATCAGTTACAATTAGCATCTAATATATAGTTGATATCAATCTGATAGATCAAATGTGCCAAATATAGACAATTCGATTACGTGAAATATATTTTATATACATAATTCTGCCTTTATCTAATAGATAATATATTTATTAATTGCGTCAATTCCAATCATTTAGTTTTAGGCAAATAGAATGAAGAGTTTATTTTCAAAAAATGGACTTCTTTATTTCTAATATCTAATGATAAATTGCTTTTGACCCGATTGAAATGACTGTATTTTATTTTTACCAAAGACGATAAATAACGTCCAGTGTTTTATTTACGAATTATAGGCGTATGCAGTATGATGCAAAGTAGTTAAGCCTTGTTTATAGGGTTTCCGGATCATCTCTGTCAAATTTTTATAACATAAATTTCGTCAGTGGTTAGAACTAAACAATAAATTCTACATCTATTCATTTATTTTCTCTCATAGGTACACCTTCTGTTGTAATATAGCTTCTTCGGGTAGTAGCTATCACAGTCATAAGATAGAATTTGTATTGAGCCTATTGATTAAATAAGTCGGTTTCTGATCTCGAGGAAGCTTGTAACCTTGCAATATTAAAGGAACAACGTCATCCATCCAATGTAGAACATTTTTGTGGATACCTCATGGAGGACTTTGAACATTTATTGTCCAGTGGAATACACAAATATATTTTTCAAATGGACAACGTTAGGTTCCATAATAGCTCTACGATCCAGATCATGCTGCAAGAGAATAGCTGCAGGGGCATGTGCAATCGCACCCAATTCGCCTTTCATCAAATCGATTGAAAATTCGTTCTCAAACTGGAAGAACGTTGTAATACCATGCTCCCGAGATCAGAAAAGGTTAATTTAATCAAGTAACTCAATAATAATTTCACCTTATGAGTGTGATAGGTATTTCCAAAATATTCTAAAATAAAACTGTTGTTACTTAGGATGAGAAACAAATGAATTGATGCAGAATTTTTTAGTGCTAAATATTTATAAAAGCTGAGATATAAAAATCTAACAGATTTGATCGGCAAACCCTACATAATGCATAAGTTAAAAATATCTTTGTTTTTCAAATAGATCAGAAATAATATACGTGAAATCTCGCTAAATTTATATTTGAAAAGCGGGATGTTTTTCAGAATACCCACTTAATATGGGCCATTAATCTTTGAAATATAAACTTTTTTAATTTTGATTATGCCACTGTTAAAAAGATTGATTTGTCTTTATTTGAAAGCTTTTAATTCATATTTTGTCTCTCGATTTATTTTAAAACAAAGTAACAAAAATTATATCAAGTATTCAATAAAAACGAATTCGATTTGTATCGGTAATCATCCGTGATATAAAAAAACCGCAATGTCATGTTCCAACACGACAAGTTAGCATTTCAACATCTCATCATTAACGAATCATCACTAAATCTCAAAGAATATAATAAAAATATATCGACCATAATTCGAACTTAAATGTAACTTAGATTCTACTAATTATATTTTAAAACGGATTTTCAATGTTAAAAACAATACAAGATCGATGAAATGTGAAGGTAAATACGTATTTTGAAACTGTTTACATCAGGTAATCAACATGATAAAACTTGCACAGCTATCAAAATCACACAATGTCAAGACCACCATAATATTTTGTATAAAACCGTTCTCGACGATCATAGATTTCAAAGTAAGAGTGCGAAGACGTACTAATATGAGGTCCTGAAGATATCGAAGTTTGATGAATGAATAATCTATTAATAAAGCATCATAGAAACACATTTTACATCGAAAACGTATTGATTTTTCTGGAAAGAAACTGTAACTGAAAGACGTTACTTTTTAGAGTATCCAATAGAACAAGAAATAGTATCATGTAAATAATACAGATTTGTCATCCATTATCTCGCCAATTTCAAATCGGATTGATTCAATTTCATTATGTCGAAATTCTCGATTTGATCACTTATCAACAAAATTTCATTTTGAGACATTTATTGAATAATTTAAGGAACAGGCCATTTATTCTCACTAACGGCCGACTTTCCGATGATGGCATCCAAAGTTTACGACATTGACTTTATTTGTAAAAGTATTTTTAAGAAAGATGATTTGCTGTTAGGATAAATCAAATCCTAGTAAACGACAGCACACGATCCACTCTTGAATTTCAATGAATCGTTCTACAACCCTAAAAGGTAGAATCTATGAAAATATCAATCTACTTAAAAATACACGTCGGAATATTTGAATGTTATCGTCGAGAAATCGGCCATTTTATACGGAAAATGATGCATAATTTTTGAATGTAAATTGCTAAGATAGCTGTTATTTATTTGTGAAGGCATTTATGTTGCGATTCGTAGAAATTATGATATGCAATCATGATCAATAATGGTTATATATGATGACAAATTGTCCCCTAATCCTAAAACATTGTTCTTCTTATTTCCTCCTGGTGCAAAAAATCTACTGTATTCGATTAAACTGATGCCCATTCATGATTAAATGGTTCAGATTCTTATCATAATTAATTTTGAGGATATATTTACGATAATTTTATTTCGTCTCCCATATGAATTTTAAAGTACTCTGATAAATGGTATGAAAATCCATAATTTACATTTTAAATACATATTTTTCGTTTTAAGCATCGATTAAACATCACCAAATTTAATTGAATTGACGAGATTGCAATAAACGATTTTCATGAAATGTCCTCGATTCGAACTATAAATGTCTTAAATGAAGAGATTAACGTTCATATTTTTAACTGTGAGTGAAAATATAAAATTACATAACTGGGCGAACGTTCTCGAATTTCAATGAAATAAAATCATTTTTCTTGTCACTAAACGTATGAATTAGGTCCGATCGAATCCTCTTATAGGTGCAAGTAAATATTCTAAATTTTGGAATGATTTACTTGAACTAAAAAAAATTTTTTTAACTATTCTCAGCCTTGACTCAGATCTCGGAAACTAATTGAGTTGGTATGAAGCAGGAAAATAATGGCTATTCCTCAAGAGTACAACAGAGTTAATTTTTTTATTTATATAATTTAAAANTTTTTTTTTTTTTTTTTGCTCTCAGCTGGAGGTATTTAAACCTGCACCGGTACATTTCTGCACGGACTTTACGTCGACCGCGAGTGCGACGGTGTCCACGCACGGTAGGGTCGTACTCTGGCTAGGCACCTTTCTGCAAGCAGTTAAGGTAGTGCAGGACTCACACCTGCTAAACACTCATCTCCATCCTCAGCCCACTAGGGCTACGTTACCAAGTCGGCATTCGTTCGCTTGGTGCCATTTTATTTCAAAATAAAAACAACATGGTGTGAACTAATTATAAATACGATGAAAATACGTGAATCTATTCATCTCCTTTTCGCGAAAAATGTCAAGATAAAATATGTATCATATCAACGATTGGAAAACCGAACATTTACATAAATATTGGATGTGTTAGATATAATATATATTCATATCTAATCAGATGTAAATGCATCATAAATGAAGATGCATCACACATTTTTACAGGTTTATTTTGACTAACCTGACCGATGATGCTTCTATCAACGAGGCCTAACGATGATTTTCTGAAACAAAAGACTGGCAATGGAAACTCATATATGAAATTACAGAAAATCATGTATTTCATAATGACAAAAAAGTACAAAAAACCTTCTCAGGTACCATATATTATCTGAAGATTAAAAAATATTATAATATTCCCATGATTCATTGGTAACTATTTATTACATTTATTAAGAATCTAAAGAGTTTTGTGAAAAACAACTCGATATTTCCATCTCTTCAGCATTTCATTTTGGGCTAAATTTGACTTCTTTTATCTATCACATGAAAATATTTAAGTATTTACACTTTCCTCATCTTTTAATCACTGCCGTGATATCTGTAATGTATATCCTGGTTGATGTTCTTATATCGCAAAGTATTTAAATATTTTATGAACTAATATTCTTTTAGTTCACGTGAGAATAGAAATTATTGAAGGTTAGTCATTAATCTGAAATTCGAGAGAAACACAATGGAAAAGGAACAGAGTAGATAATGGGGTATATTCGATACATTTTTTTGATAGACTATTGTGTATTCGTATTATATATAGCATATTGTATAAATACCGAAACATGCCGATATCATCGTTACAATGCATATAAAAGATGCATTTCAAGCGGTGAAAACGCCAAAATAGTAGTTTTAACAATGCATCATTAGTTTAGTTACATAATTTCAACGATCATAAAATGAATTGATTAAGCTATCAAATACAAGTCACAATAGAAATATGGGTACGTACTTAAAACTATTCAGTTACATAACCAAGTTCACGCATGATGCCCCCAAACTGATATTAACAAACATTTGTCGATTGTTTTATTCTAGTGCGCGTACTTCTATAACATTCATCTTAAAATCATTTTTTAAGACATTCTCCGTAAAAATCGGCATACTATATATTATATTGTCTATTACATTTGATTATTTGAATCAATGAGCACAATTTGAGTATTCTTTGATCAAAAGCAATAAATTAGGAGAATTTAAATCAAGAGATAGTGTCTGAAGTGAAAAAGAAATACAAAGATAATTTGTCTTGTAGGAGATGATGAACCATTGGGGATCTAACATATTGAGTTGATGATGGTCTATTATTATAGTTTCACGCTAGTAAGGCCGACTCGGTCCATCTACTCTTAATGGTAGATGTAAGCAACTGTTTAGAAAGTGAAAGTCTTATACTATCGATATCTATGCCTACTGATAGAGGGCATGCCAGGATCAGACCAAGAAATCGTTATTATAGTGGACAACGTAGCAACCTCGATCTAATCCAAGTCAGTTCAGTAATTACCTGTACAGATTTTAACACGTCTAAACATCTAGGTAAAAGAATGATCTGGTCTATCAAATAAAATACACACAAATTTCCTGATGAGACAGGAGAGTGCTTTTGCATTGAAAAACAGTAGATTGTATCATTTAACGGAAATATAAAACAATTAAAAATCGAAAGAGATATACTAGAAATCTGAATACTGTTTGCGTAATACAATTGATTAAAAACCAGCCAAAAAGATAAGATTTAACGTTTAATCCATAAAGTTGTAAAGCGCGCCCTGTCTCAAGCAGGGTGAGGTGATCGATTTGGTTGCGCTTATCGCCAATTGATGCAAAAAAATTGAGCATGATTGATAAAAATTATAAAACAACGACTGATCATCGAAAAATATATTATCTGCGGATACATTGACGCAGCAAACGGTTGATGAAAGAATAGAAAACTGTTCTGCATAAGTGATACTTTCAATCCAAATATAAAAATAAAAATTAATAAATGAAATGAGTAATTTTGTATTTTATATCGTGAGATTTAATTGGCCAATTTTGATTTGTATATCGGTCATTATTTTTATCAATACCTGTTGATTTTTTTATGCAGTTTTTAAATAAAAAAACTAAATTTGACATAATTTGTTTTGACTGACAGCGCATATATCAGATATTTATGAGTAATACGATAAAGAGGCACCTAAAATTGCATAAAAAGTTATTCATGATTTTTAATTAAAGCCCTTATTTCGATATGTTCCCAAAAAATCAATTCCATCTTTCTTTGTTGATCATACCTTTGAGTTCTATCTGAATGTTTTTAATTGTTTGAGTTAAAAATGTTAGAATTTTTGAAAATTTTAGTCTGAATTCCCTTGAAAAAATAAAGTTTGAAAAAAATGGGCCACATTTCTATTTCAGCAAATGATTTACACCATCGGTAAAAGCAAATGGATTTAGCAAAATACGCTAGATGATGAAAATAACCTGCGATATGAAAAAGGATAGTTTTTGATGATATATTATTTGGACAACATATAAAACCGTGGTAACCTAATATTAAAAACTGTTCGGGGTATTTCTCGTTATGAGACAAATCTGTTTAAAGTGGGCAGACAACTTTCACTACTTTTAAAAAACTACAAAGATCTACAAAATTCTCTGATATTTCAGTCACATTGCGCAAATTCGATTGACTGCTGTTGTATATTCAATATATATTAATAACATTGTAACAGTCTATAAATATAAAGAGGTCGCAGAGCCAAAATTGATTATTTGCGGTGTGAGAAAGTTGAAAAAACCGAAATATTTTTGTTTAAATATGTCTTCATTTTATTGATTCGTGCTTTATTGAAATTTAAGTTAAATCAACGAATTTTATCGATAAAAAGATGAATTTTTATTATTAAAATTAAGTTCATCTACGATGGCAGGGGGTAAACTCATGTTGTATTTTCTCAAATTGGGCAAATGACTGAATGATTCAAGACATAAACGATACAATCTTGGAGGCTGTACAGTGAAACATTCTAAAGTATCATTCGAACCCTCGTCATGATAACCTCCAAAACTGTAGAGGTAGTTATCGTCCACCACACACATACGATGGTCATAGACGCTTGTTTTTAGATACTAAATTAATATGGTCCTACATATTCAAGTTTTAACCATTCTAGATTTTCTAAATCAATCCGCCAGATATCGCAGCTAGTCCAGTATGTATTGAATGGTCTGATCCCACCACTCATAAAGCCAACGTTACCAGAAAATGCCAATGATACATATTGACGATCATCTGGATATTGCTGATTTTTAGAGTTAGTATCTCTTGATGTCCATGTGTTTGTATGAAAATCGAAAATAAAAACATCTCTAAATCTCTTTTTTCGAACTAATGGAGGTTCAAAACAAAAAATTCTATTTTGTCAAACGATTACTGGTTTTTGTACATTGTTCCGAACATTTGACGATTAAAAGTAGGTTTTACTCCATGTTGTGGCACCAAAGACCACGCTGAAGATTTTAGGCAGAATTGGTAGATTGTGTCTAAATAAAATCCTTCGTGATAACCTCCTAATACGTATAGCGATCCGTTCTGATAAAAAAGATAATTTCC
>JWZT01000093.1:38199-76302 GCA_000827895.1 Thelohanellus kitauei
ATTCTTGTCGAGATGCCCAATTAAAAAAATAGAAAAGCCGTACAATATGTTGTGGGGTTTTTATGCATTCCGTTTCATATTTAGTGATAGTCTATATTATTGAGTTGTATGGATCTGAAAACCTATTTTCTGCTACATAGAGAAGGCTCTACTGCACCTATGTGAAATTTCTTCAATGATCAAAAATCCGAAGTTTCACCTCTGGATCGCCAGTGTAACAGACATGTACATGTATTTTGGCGCTTTTTTTATTGATTCATTTCAAAAAAAAAATCTTAGATTGGAGGACTAATAAACCACTGTGTGATATGTTTGAAATCCTGGATCAGTTCAGAAAGTCGCATAACAAAACAGATGATGACTTCTTTGAAATAAACGTGAAAATGGCATTTCGGAAAAATTACCTCTTTTAGCCAGAGGTTGATAAGTTTACGCGCGAAGCATTGACTATATACCGACGAGTATTCGACTACTTGGCGAAGTGGTCTATGTTTGTCAAGTCAACATATAGCCACTTCTCTGCACTGTCAATACTCACGCTTCAAACCTCCCAACATTTGACATTATCATTGACTTGTGGACGCAGATACCCCTCAAAGAAAACGTTCCTTTATACAATCAAAACGAAAAAGTAATTACACTTACAGATGTTTAGGAACCCGTTCGTGAAACAGGAAACAGCCAATGCCTACCGTGATTTCTATTAAAAAATTCTGCTAAATATCTGCCGAAATTCTTCAATATGCGTAGCCGATTCTGGTATCCAACGAAGTTACTTAAGGTATCTATTATGTCGTAGCTAACCTTTGGTCAGGCGAACGAAAAAGATTAACAATTTAATCAATCTTGAAGGATCAAATAATCTTTTTCAACTTGAATTATTTTTTCCAACAATTCATAGATATCTTACCATGGAACAAAAATTTAATCAAGGGAGACCAACATGACCATGAATATCATGAATGAACTGTCTATCCTATTTTATTCTGACTCATCCAGGTGTTATTGCCATCTAATTTTGAAATATATTACGAAATGGAATGTAGCATGCTATAACTGGGAGTTATCGCAAATTGTAAACCTTATTGGAAAAAATCATTGCTTCTATATATAATGCATTGTTTACCACTTCGTCAAACATTTTTGGGCTTAAAAATCTTATGTGAGGTGATGCCTGGCCCCAGAGTTCACACAATTTGCATACCGCCTGAAAGCCTAGGTTTATATGAAAATGTCCTGTTTTATCATCAACCAGCCTGGCAACCCTAGCCACTGATACTTATGTGTTCAATTTTTGTCAAACTTGAGAGAATACTTTCAGGTGATTTATATCATTTTACTAACATTTCAGAGAATTTAACACGAATTGAAATTGATCGAGTCCAAGGTCCGACATACTCTCATTAATCAAGGCCTCTTCATCAGAAACTAAATGCCCAAACTTGTTAAACTCAAAAATAACAGCTAAAAGGCGAGGTTTAAATTTCATTGGTATCATGTTTGACTATTCTATGAGAGTTCTTAATTACAAAAATATTGGTAAAAAGTCAAGTTAACATTTTGAGCCACAAAAGGAGTGCCAAGTTACATACTCGTCATCTTGATTAGAAAATATCAATGAAGTATTTTCACAGCAATTTCACCAATCGCCGTGTCATGCACGAATAATCTCTACCGAGACCTCATTCATGGGAGATATGTCAGTATGTTCGTGGCACTTTTTGATGACACAACAAGAAGACATAATGAAAACTAGTTTCATTTTATTCAGTGAAGCAGTGTCTCATCGTTTCTTCTGCACAGAGATGTTTATTAATAAGATTCATTAAACGCATGCCGTTGTGATGACATCCGACTCTACTCACAGAAAGTGCGTCTAATCTCAGCCTGAATACATGGGAGTGATTTCTGATCATGCCAAGCATATGATCTCGTCCGCATAGGGGGTGCACTAATTAAATAGATATCAACACACACGTAATAAAACTAAGATTAACACTGTAAACCATCTAGGGGCTCTAGAAGGCACACAAAAAATTATTCCGGTTTTGTGAACTAGAAGTATACCAATCTCTCAAAACGTCAAACATTCCTTGTAACTCAAAAACCAACTATTTTTACTGTTTTAGAAGCAACGGCATGATAATTAAAACTCGGCTGTTTGCATTTCCTTTCGTTAAATTATAATCACGTTAAATAATCGATTTATTTTCAAATCGCAATTAACTAAATCAAATACTTTGATTATCCATAAATCAACATTCGTTTGGGCCAGATAATGTTAGATTATTGTATTATGTGATATGCGAATGTCTGTGAATTTCAATTGTCTACATCTGTCGACAAGCACTACTCGATTCAAACCACAAATTAATCAATCTCGATCTTTAGAATAACCATTAATGGTATTTAAAAGCATTACAGGGTTTTCATTTACTATCGAGCATGATCCATTTACTATCGAGCATCCCTAGCCTTCATTAGTGCGCACCTGAAAACGACATACGTGATTTACGGGCTAAACGAGTCTAAAAATTTACCTTTTTGCCCATTTAAGAAAAGTATAAATTAATAAATAATGGGTAAACTCATATTTAGCCGTAAATCGAGTATGTCGTTTTCAGGTGCGCACTAATGAAGGCTAGGGATGCTCGATAGTAAATGGATCATGCTCGATAGTAAATGAAAACCCTGTAATGCTTTTAAATACCATTAATGGTTATTCTAAAGATCGAGATTGATTAATTTGTGGTTTGAATCGAGTAGTGCTTGTCGACAGATGTAGACAATTGAAATTCACAGACATTCGCATATCACATAATACAATAATCTAACATTATCTGGCCCAAACGAATGTTGATTTATGGATAATCAAAGTATTTGATTTAGTTAATTGCGATTTGAAAATAAATCGATTATTTAACGTGATTATAATTTAACGAAAGGAAATGCAAACAGCCGAGTTTTAATTATCATGCCGTTGCTTCTAAAACAGTAAAAATAGTTGGTTTTTGAGTTACAAGGAATGTTTGACGTTTTGAGAGATTGGTATACTTCTAGTTCACAAAACCGGAATAATTTTTTGTGTGCCTTCTAGAGCCCCTAGATGGTTTACAGTGTTAATCTTAGTTTTATTACGTGTGTGTTGATATCTATTTAATTAGTGCACCCCCTATGCGGACGAGATCATATGCTTGGCATGATCAGAAATCACTCCCATGTATTCAGGCTGAGATTAGACGCACTTTCTGTGAGTAGAGTCGGATGTCATCACAACGGCATGCGTTTAATGAATCTTATTAATAAACATCTCTGTGCAGAAGAAACGATGAGACACTGCTTCACTGAATAAAATGAAACTAGTTTTCATTATGTCTTCTTGTTGTGTCATCAAAAAGTGCCACGAACATACTGACATATCTCCCATGAATGAGGTCTCGGTAGAGATTATTCGTGCATGACACGGCGATTGGTGAAATTGCTGTGAAAATACTTCATTGATATTTTCTAATCAAGATGACGAGTATGTAACTTGGCACTCCTTTTGTGGCTCAAAATGTTAACTTGACTTTTTACCAATATTTTTGTAATTAAGAACTCTCATAGAATAGTCAAACATGATACCAATGAAATTTAAACCTCGCCTTTTAGCTGTTATTTTTGAGTTTAACAAGTTTGGGCATTTAGTTTCTGATGAAGAGGCCTTGATTAATGAGAGTATGTCGGACCTTGGACTCGATCAATTTCAATTCGTGTTAAATTCTCTGAAATGTTAGTAAAATGATATAAATCACCTGAAAGTATTCTCTCAAGTTTGACAAAAATTGAACACATAAGTATCAGTGGCTAGGGTTGCCAGGCTGGTTGATGATAAAACAGGACATTTTCATATAAACCTAGGCTTTCAGGCGGTATGCAAATTGTGTGAACTCTGGGGCCAGGCATCACCTCACATAAGATTTTTAAGCCCAAAAATGTTTGACGAAGTGGTAAACAATGCATTATATATAGAAGCAATGATTTTTTCCAATAAGGTTTACAATTTGCGATAACTCCCAGTTATAGCATGCTACATTCCATTTCGTAATATATTTCAAAATTAGATGGCAATAACACCTGGATGAGTCAGAATAAAATAGGATAGACAGTTCATTCATGATATTCATGGTCATGTTGGTCTCCCTTGATTAAATTTTTGTTCCATGGTAAGATATCTATGAATTGTTGGAAAAAATAATTCAAGTTGAAAAAGATTATTTGATCCTTCAAGATTGATTAAATTGTTAATCTTTTTCGTTCGCCTGACCAAAGGTTAGCTCTTCGTGGTTCATCAAATGAATTTTGATCAATGTAATTAGTCATTCAATCAATTTCAAAATAGATTGCATATTATAGAAAATTGGAAGATTCTAGCGTTAAATCAATTCAATACTTATTTTGTTTGAATTTCTGACTTCGAAGTATTTCAGAAATCACACATTTCGAATTTCGTCCAAAAAAACCAATCATGTGTATTTAAAAAAATTAATTAAATTTATTTTTATACGCAAAGTCTGTTAATAAAGAATAAAAACTAAATGCCACCAATGGAATTAAAATCCTTTTGATTCTAAATCAATGTAAGGAGATAAATCACTAGTTAACAGAGATAGAAATAATTATTGATCGATGAATCTGAGAAAGATTTTATTTCAGATGAGTGATAGAAGGCAATATCAGTCATAAATTCTACCATCAAGAACATCATGACCCAGTTAAATGATATAAAATTGTGTATATACACCCTAACAACTTATTGGTGCTATTTACAGCTTTGTGCATAAAATTACGAATGATGAATATTTGATTTTATGTGTTCCATTTAAAATTCTATTGAGAGTATGCGCATTTATTTAAAAGTGCCGGTACGTTAGATTAATTGAAGATTTTTATCCAATAAAAGATAAGCTAAATCAACATTCAAATTTGTTTATTGATCTGAAGATGAAGAGAAACAAAATAATTTTTTGACATATCTAATGAGAAATTATTGATTATTCAGGACAAATATAAGAATTTGTTTTTGCCGTAGAGGATTACGTGCAGATGTACAATTTGTACATAAGGGTGACTATCTAAATCGGATTATGGTTCTTTAATAAACGCAGCTATTCAGGTGAGTAAAAATGTAAGAATTCGTCTCAATTTTAGATCTAAATGAACAATATTTTAAGAAAAATCGATACCCGGATTTTTCATGCATTTATTTCTGTTTTAATCTGCATTCAAGTGATTTTATATACTTTTTTGATTTTCTCACCTAATTTGCCAAAAATTATCATTGCGGATAATAAATGTAGTCGGTCGCATACCCAAGACTCATTTGCACTTCCTTTTTCATCAAAACTGGATAAATTATATCAATTTGTTTTTGGAGATTCTGTGAGCTCGAAAAGAATTTTTATATTATTTGGCATTATTTTTACATATTTCAGACATCTTTCCAGGATTATTTATCCGATTTTTTCGCCAGCAGATCCTATCTAGCTAAGATGTATCTTATATGGTGGATTCTGAATGGTTCAAGTAGCCTTAAGATATTTATTAATATAGTAATTTTCAGTTTTTTAAATCTGACCTTCCAACGCTTCATTGTTTATTACTCAGGTAATTTTGTCAATAATTATCAGGAATTTTTCAAAATGGTTGCGTTAAAACAATTCCAAATATTCTTTTCGCTTTCCATCAGCTATATTGTGTCTCAATATTATGGAGATGTTACTCTTCGCGTGTTATCGACTCGAAATCAAAACAAACCCTTTCCAAGTTAAATTTATTCGTCGAAAAAATGAAAAAATAGCCACTGAATTCGATAATGTCATGATGAAGGAAAAGATATGGCTGGAAACTGAAAAAGATCTTCCGATGATAACAGCTGAGAATCAATAAATATGATTTGAAATATTTGCTTAACTAATTTAATTTACGCGCAAGTTCTTACTTTTAGACTTCTCATTTTATTATTTTTAAAGCAATAAATCTGTCACAAATTCTCAATGGCTCAAAATATCTGTGAATGAGTTTTATTTGACAAATGGTTTATTTTCTGAATTCATGACAATACACGGCTAAATTTGTCTTTTTGCCCATTGTATTTAATTATTTTATATCTAAATCATGCTGACTCTGAGACAATCACGATGTTGTAGATCTAAAATCCTGTCCAGTAAATTGAGATTGTGAATTCGTGAAGCATTTCCTCGTATGAGGGATGAATATCCCGATTTTCGTTTCGAACACTTTATTAATGAACTTGTCATCATTAACAAATATCTAGAATTGTTTGACCCCTGTATTCTCTCCTGAATTTGTTTTTAATGCCTCCTCAATCTCCTTGATAAGATTTAATTTGGAACTATTTGTCAAAAGACAATGGGATATCCGTTTTATTTTTTGGCTGAATATCACGTCAGAATGGAGAGGCAGCTCATCTTAAACGACAATACACCATTTCTCGACCAAATGTTCCGTCGAGCTCACTCAAAATGTCGATTATTTTGAATTAAAAAAATGATTTCAAGTATTATTGTAATAAAATAGTTGAACAGTATTATATTTTGTGCGCCTTAAAGACAAAGCCTGTGTATTCGCGGATCCATCTAATGTATTCATTTTGTTTATTTTACCCTGTTGCTACGGCAATAGTTTGTTAAGATAGTTGGACTCATAAGGAACTCAATAAAACTTTATTATGAACTTCCGTTTCGAATAAAACAGCTCAAATGGATTGAGCCTTGGAGTAAAACGTACCAAATAACTATTTCGTATTCTGATTCTATTACCCGCCAGAGAAATTTTTAAGAGTTAAAATGCACAAATTATGCATTATAAAACCACTTAAGTTTCTGGTCATTCAAGTTGGAATTTTTGAATGCCAACGGAATGGGAGTGAAGCGTTTAATTCAGTGGTATGCAGGAAATGTCATAATTACACTCTTAATTGAAGTTATTCAACAATCTCATCCATTCTGTTATGGGCGTGCTCAAATCTTAATAAACACGTTAGTTGGAGTTTGCGCGTAGACGTAAATTCTTACATACATATAAGTGGAAACGAAGGTGAGATGAGCGACCACCCCTCTAAATGGATTCGATCTTTAATTAAGGCACAACCAGAGCAGACTGAAGTACCTCATGCTTCTCAGGGTTGCTCGCGAGAGCTAGGTCCTCATGAAGGTAAGAAAAGCTAGAGCACAAACTTCCACAAGCCCTCCCACGGTGGCACTCTTGCCGTTGCTACCAACGGGTTAACCATGATCGGCTTAGGCTGCTTTTCGCCATAAACGCCGTAGTAAATGTCCAAACATCAAAACACTGTACAATTTGAGAATGGGTGGGTCGAGGGCGGGTGAGGGAACAAGTCTAGCACACCATTTCGAAGTAGTGTGTTACGCAGGAACAGGGCGGAATTTTGTAATTGTTAAATTTCTGAAATTTCCAACTAAAATTATATCAGCCCACTATTCTAGAGTTTAAAAAAAAATCCATGTTAAAAAATGTGTTTCCAAGGCCATACCGAAAATTCAACAGATTATGGGTTTTTTAAAATCTCTAACGTTACCGTTTTTCGAACCCAAAAACTGAGTTAAGGCCGTGGTAAAATGAAATTATAATCATAAAAGTCAAAACTACATGAAATTATGAGAGGACTGAATTGAATTTTCCAAAAACCAAATTGAAGTTAACAAATCGAAATAGAAGATTAAAACGTGTTAGAGCGAGTTAACCCTAAAAAGCCCTGTATTTCTTGTTTAACTTTACAAAATCTTGAAAAAAGTCATTTTTATATTGTTTTAAATAAAACTCGCTATATTCCAAAAAAAATTTATATTAAGCAACATAAATTTCAATTACGCATTGATTCATGATAAACATGAAATAAAAGTAAAGATAGTGGAATGTTGAATATCTAAATCTCCATATACCCAAGTATCCGATTGGACAACCAATAATTATTAATTAATGAAGTCTTTATACTTGGTGACGTAGAAGGTGCCTACCAATTTGATTAATTTCCTAAAACCCACACAACAATTGTGCGTATATTTTTTGATTTATACAAAGTGTATCGATCTACATTTATATTAACGTGTTCTATATAACTAACACCAGCATGAATCACATTTTTTATTCGAATACTAAAATTTTAGATAAAAATTTCCCACATTTCCGTATATATTGCCAATGTTTATTTTAGTCGATGATTTAGTTTGACTTAGGCCTTCTGGATTAGTTGAAAAGACGGAATCTTTGCAATACCCAACAAATAGTGGTCACACGGATTCAGATCAGGTTAGTATGGGGCCAATCGAAACCACCATCATAATCTATACAATGATCCTATGCAATCAACCTGAAGAAAATGTGCATTATTTATTCCAAAAGCCTTATTAATGCAATGATTTCGCATATTCATTGTGAAACGAGTTCAAGTATGGGATGAACCCACTACTCAAGAGATTTTCATAACTCAGATGTTACTGTTCCATATATAAGGACCTGTCTAACTACCAAATATTGTGATATGGAACACTAAATAATCACTCATATTGGGTTGACGTTTTGATATTGAGATGCGTGTACCCACTTTTCCAGTCACCTCATTCTATCCATTAACATATCACGCCAAAAGTTGAGTTTGTCTGAAAGCATAATCCAACCAAAGAAAGTTCTATTAAGTCAAGATTTGCCGACATTGTTTTTGCGAATACTAAACGATTGGAAATGCTCATCTGCGTCAGAGGTTGTTGGGTTGAAATAAATAATTTGAAGATCAAGATACTCTTTGATGATCCTTGAAATATTTTATTTAGAAATTGAGGATATAATTGAGGATCTTATTGACTTTTTAAGTATTGATGAACAGTTCTTCCACTATTTTAACATTCCCATGAATATTTTCACTAAAATGTTATTTCAAACCATTGATGATTATAACACTCAGACTTTATTTTTAGGATTTTTTCTATCTTGGCCATAACAGAGTCCCGTGAACCAATATGTTTGTGACACAATATGAGTTGAAACAGTTGTCTTACTGTCTGTTGACTTTAAAAAATTTCGATATATTCTTCTGTCATGAAATCATTTGTTTAACGTTAACATGGTAATTTTTTGAACACACCAGAAATATTCTGAAAAAAATCAAGATATTAAATGTACCAACGACAACTAATAACCGCCATAAACATCACAGGGCTCGAGCCTATGAAAAAAGTATTTGAAAAAACATGTTGGTAGGTGTAGGTACTTTCTAGAACAACCTGAATTTGATTCTCGATGTTTAATGAAGATCCGTTGATGTGAAATTTTATAGTTGTATACATGAGGATATAATTTCCATAAGGTGATTTTATTGGATTTACACGTGAAATAGCGAGATACAGTTTTTATTATTCTTCATAATACTTTAATGTCCAGTGTTCCAATCTACCTACCTGTCAAATTTATAGAATTATTTATGAAAATACAGATTGAAAAGAGAAAAAAGCAGATTTTTTTTTTAAATTATCGCATATTATATAATATGTCATTTATTCATACTCTTTATTCTTTTCTTCGTCAGAGGGATCTAGTTGCCATCCTAAATATGAAAAAATAAACGATGATAGAATTTATAAAAAAGTCATTATCATTAATGTAAAAGACTGGAGTTTAAATAAATGAATGTTCTCTGACAATGAGGCCATAAACCAGTAATATATATTTGGTAACACATAACAGATATTTATTTTCGTCAAAATTAGTAATCGTCGTTAATTAAACACATGAGTCAGATACTCTTTTTGGGATATTTTCATACAATGGAATAGGTGTGTTAACATTTCACGATACACATTTTTCTGTCAAACTTGCGCGACTTTCTAGAGACGACATTCAAATGTTCCGATGTGAATTTATGATAAAAAGTAAATTTTAGAAAGATCCATTACTGTTAGCCAAATCAAGTCTAAATAAGCGACATAATATGTTCCACTCTTGACTATGAATGAATATTCTTACAATCCTAAAAGGTATAAGCTTCATACTATCAATTTACTTGTAAATACACGTCAGAACATTTGAATGTCTCGATCGAAAATTCGGTTATCTTGTACGGAAAAAGATGTATTAATTTGAATAAAACAAATAACAAGATCCTTTGAGGCAAAGTTTAATTTTTATGAATAATTGTTGTTTGTTTAACAACACAAAGAAATGTTTAATTTAAAATAGCGTCGATTTATGAATACAACTAACCAAACATTTTGGAAAATAATCACAAACATATATAGATATTTATGATTTTCAATTTGTTTTATTTTAGCATGTACACTCAGGAAAATACAACTAACCAATACAAGCTTTGAAACATCAATCTGCATATAATTTTCAACGTTATTAATGTTAACGTTCACAAAATTATCAATCCATACCAAACAAGGTAAGACATCAGCATGATCTAAACTCAAATCACGTGAGATCAAGCCAAAATCATGTTTAAAATAACATACGATAATGAAAATTTTTTGTGTTTTAGAGTATATTTTCTGGTTTAAATCATCTTAAAAATTGGTCTCAATATCTTTTAAACTGTGAACTGTTTAGATAATATATTTTGGTTTCCTTAATTATTTTAAAAAATAGCCAGGTAAGAATTGAGAACTGAATGGAATTAATACCGCAATTAAGAACAAAAAACTGATAGAATTTCATTTCTGTTTAACGATATAAAAATTTCTGGATTATGTTCAATTATCTAAACCACATCATGAAACCCATTAACGATATGAGTCAAATTTAAGTTTATAAATCCGTTCTTAAACATGTTAAGGATTTTATTTGTTTATGCGTATTGTGTTTACCGTATCTTGTGCCTCAAGGTCAACACCTTGCTCCATTGGTTCATAGTCGCATTCTTCCTCCTAAAAATTAGAGTGGAAAAATAATATTAAGATATTTGATGATTATTTATTTTTAAGTTCTGATTTACACCATTTTACGTTCAAGATGTCAGATTTTCCGATTCAGACACTAAAAAGTATAATTTTGTTTTTTTTTATTGTAGGAAAGTAAATGACAAATGGTAGAGATTATTGCTTTTAGANCATGAATATACTCAATTACGAATGATGTTTTAAAAAAATGTACTTAGGGAGTGGTGCATATAGAAATAGTATACTGTTTTCAATAAAAGTATCACAGAAAGCTAGAATAAATTATTAGTTACACTTCAAAAAACGATTTTAAGAATGGTAGATTTTTTAAATTATGATTCATCTATAAATTTTAAGAGTAAATAATCGATTTTAAAAACTAAAGCATCGTATTATTTACTAAATTGATCCGCCATAAATTTAAACTGTATTCAAGCCATTAAAAAGCAAAGAATCTATTATTTTTTGTCTTAAACAAAATTTAATAGCTCTAAAAAATATTTTTATTCATTTGTAAACGATTTAATTGCAAATTTAAGGTATCTTTTGATCACATATTTTATAATCTCAGCGATGAAAATATATGTATGAACTCGTATAAAATCGTATGATCAAAATGTATTTATTTTGACTGAAAAAATAAGTATCGTCAAACAAATAAAATGCCGAATTTCTATGTTTTATATATCTTGATTCAACCATCTCACAAAATTTATGATCTCTCAACTTCCTAAAAATAACGCAGCAAAATATTGTCATGGGAATTTATATCCTATCAACTCAGTACTAGTAAATTACTCCACGTTTTGGGATAAAAGTACTTAATAACGATGTTTTAAGGAGTGAGTCACCATACGTGGTCAATTTACATTTGATTTAATTGACAAGATAATAATCGTTCAATTTCGATCACTAATAGTTATTTTATTTAAAATATGAGCAAATATGTTTATTTCTGATGAAGATGAATGCGTTTATATATGGGGACAATGTTTCAAAAGATTAGACGAATGTTTTTCATATTTAAAGCAATCCATTGATGACAAAGCAATCTAGTAAGCGATACATAAAACTGCGTTAAGTAATTGCTAAAAATATTTTTGAAACAAAGTTGGCCATTATTCAAAAATATGTGATAAAAGAATGACGAATAAACAATTGATAAATCATCGACCCAGGCTACAGGATTGAACAATGGAATCAATTTTGAAGAGTTATCAAAACGTGAGATGCATCTATTTGAAACGGTTAGAACTGATGGATATTAAAGTGAAATTTTTAAACTGGATCTATTAGCCATCATAGGTGTACACGTGAAAGATGTATCGTTGACAAAAATAATTAAACAACAGTAATAAATTTCCAGTAAAATGCTCAGGATCATTTGGTTGAAAAAAGTGGGTATGATAACTATTATTATAAATTAGGGCGCTTCTAGAAAATAACGAAATGAAGTTGATAATCACGTTTAAATGTAGGACATGATAAATTCATCTAAAATGATTTGACTAATCTATAGAATTTACCTCCAAAACTGCCTTACATGAATAATAATTGTTAAAATAATTGATATCGAGGATCATTAAACATTTATATTTACTTTTTGTGGTGAGATATCCAAAAAGATGTCAAATTATTGCTGATTGATACTTTTATTGACTCATTAAATACATTTAGAGTAAAAGATAATGAATGTTAACAAATTTTTGGATAAGTTTGATCATCAGCAACACAAAAGACAAAATACTTCACAATCGTAATGCATGTTTCAATTTTTAAAGCCGAAAAAGCGTACACCCTCTTGATATGATAGGCGTAAAAAAGTAAATTTCATAAATCATGATTAAAGAATTCGTTAAATTACACGAGTCTAATAGATCGATGGAATTTTTCAGTTTAAAATAAGCAAAAATATGCCAGTTGAAGTATTTTTTTTCGAACTAAATATTAATTCTTTGTTGTTATTTCACAGTTTTTATTGTATAAAATATTATTAATTCAGCGGAATTAGAAAAAATATTTAAATTTACAAATATTAATATTTATTGATGTTAATTCAAATTTGTGTCAACTTACGAGTTTTTCTTCTTTTTGTTCCTGTCTTTTCTTTTCACGCAATTTTTGGCAATCTTCCCTGTGTTTTTGTTGAAACTGAAAATCAATAAATTCAGGCGCTAAAAAATATTTTTTACAAAGAAATTCTCATCGGCCTTATAAACAAGAAATTTAGAAAATGCGTGAAAAAAATGTCGATTAAAATCTCTATTTTGTGGAATAGCATAGGGTATACTTTAGGAATAAATAAACCCACCGTTAGATGAAAAAATCAATGATAAAACATTCTGTTAAAAGCTATCTGGCAATCTAACCCAATTTATTAGGAAATGATTCCTTTAAAGTTAGATAAATATTGACAACATTGCAATTTGCAGAATGTATTCTATATATGAAAGTATAGATTGAATACCTTGCTCCCTTAGATAATAAAATATCAAGTTTCAGAAATTTTAATTTAGCGCTTCATAAAATCTGAAACAAAATAGACAAAGTTCATTGTGTAGAAAAAAGAAGCGCGGAACACCTAATCATCAGCAGTTATTTGAATGTTTACGAACAGAATATCATTATTCTTTTAAATAAACTGTATGTAAGTTAAATTTAAATTATATATAATAGCCACACAGGGTATCATTTCAGGCATTTAGTTCAAATCGTGATTAAGTGAACATTAGCGAAAATATCCGAGTCAATCTGTCTAAAATTCTCACAATCATCAAAAAAATATTAAATGAGATAAAACGTGTTCAATAATTAGTAAATGGTGTTAATTTCTGTGTGGTACGGAATTTATCTGATGAATAGCGGCGTATGAAAAAAAATTATGTTGACCATGAACATTTTTGTTAACAGATGAAAGAGATTAATAGTATTTACAACAATTTATTCACAAAGAATTTCAGAAGTCAAAATAATTTCACAGACAGTGGTAATTACTTAAATGATGACGTTCAGTTGAATAATTTACATTTACTTATAAAAAAAACTTATTTTTTAAATTAAAATAGAAATATTGTAGCCATTTTATTAAGACCCTCAATATAATTTAAGAAATAATTTAAAAATTAAGTTCGATACTTTACGTACATTTAAGGTAAAGTTTCAACTCATTTGAATTGCCAATTGTATTCAAAATTTCTCCTTCATAATATAAGATATTTAGAATGTGAATCCAGACATGCGTAATATAATACATGTTTCAGAATCCAAAATCTTTCACGAAAATGATGATTGATTACTTTTAAATATAAAAATATTATTAATATGTAGAAAATTCATATTTTGAAAACAATATACGAAAATTAACGACTTTTTTAAACATCAAATATGGACTAAAACGTATGTAATTTAACGTATTTTTGGGATTAAAACTAGTTCAGTACCGTTGAGAAAAATTTCAGCCGATATTTATTGTTGTTAAATAAAACATTTTTTGATGATAAAAATAAGTTGTTCATATCTCAAAATATTAAAATGTTTTGCCAAAATAGGTAAAGATTTTACAATAATTATCTCCTATTGTTTTATCGTTAATAAAATTTGTTAGAACAAACCTTTTGGAATTTCTCTGGGTCTTCTTCCTTCATCTTTTCTAGATATTTTTTTTTACGCTTAGCCTTAGCTTCCGCAAGCTGATAATGAATAAAAATTATTGAAGCTCGGGAGGAGTAATATTTTGTTTAAAGAAAGCAATTTGTATCACCACATACAACAAATGGACAAATAAATTTAAAATTGCGACGTCTCTAATTTTTGATATCTTGTATTAAGGTTTGGTAAAAAATAACTATGGACCCAAAAATAAATTTAGTTCAAACCCTGTATAAATAGGATGTTGTGAATGTATTTTGGATAAATCATGAATAGTTTAGATATTTCAGGTTTATTTTTGAAATAAGCCATCCCTTAAATCTAATCATTGTTATCAAATTAAGTATTTAAATCATCACCCGTTTAGAATCGAGTGAATTATTAATAAACGTAATTCAGATATATCGGATTGAATCGTAGTGAATTATAAACCAGATATTCTATCAGTTTTTTATACCATAAACGACACCAGAAGTGTCAGATTATACTCTGGACATGGTGTCATTCTGTATTTAACATATGTATATAAGATGAAATCATTTGTATAATATCTATAATTCTCTCACAAAAGTATTGACATAATGAGGATTAAATTTAGATCAGTTTGATGTTCTAAAGAGTTGCTTTATGCTCATAATTCCCCGAATTACAGCGATATGAAAAATTAATATCAATATTATAAATATAGGTGCGACGTTTAGGATTTTTGTGAAATACAAGCCAATTTGGGAAAAAATTAACTATACAACGCTGTATCATTCACCAGAATTATTTAAAATCTTGCTACAAAATTTGTTCTTCCAAAGTTATTAATGTTAACAAAATTGGTAAATAAACATCAATAGAAATTTTTCATAGAAATGGTCCTTTTAAGAAAATATCTGGTTTTAACAACCGGAATTCGAAGAATATAGATGATTGTTGAAATCTAAGATTTACATATTACAATTTAAGTGAGGGATAAAAAAACAAATTTAAAATTTTGGTGGTTTTAGAAAGAGTGATATCAGAATAAACGTTGCGATAAAGAGAAAATGAAACTATTAACTTTGATTAAATATTTTTTGTATTAAAAATCAGAGTCGATGTTGATAAAAAATGGTCATATAAATGAAATTATTTGATAACATTAGCTAAAAACATACCATTTGTCTTCTCTCATCTTCAGATAGATGAGTATACATTTTTGGTCGACCTCTTCCACGCTTAGCTGGAGTCGTATCGGAAGTCTATTTATAAATTTAACGTGTAAGATGGTTATAAAACACTTATCTTGATCCATTAATTATAAGGTCAATAATTTAAAATAATTCAAAAATCGAATAGGTCTAATATCAATCAATTAAAATATCTCTGATTTTTTAATTTTAAGTCGAAAAAGGAGTTTTAACGATGTGACAAATAATTATATGTTTACACACAGTATGGGTATTAAAAATCTTACTCGAGAAGTTGTGATTTAATCATGAACTTAGGATTCAATTAAAAATTCATAATTTAGTGAAAACTTTTTTAAAAATTGTATTATTTCTGTGTTGAACTCTGTTCAAAAAAAGAATTATAGCGGAGAAATGACTCATAAAAATAGTTAGGAGCCGTTGAAGTGTGGAGAATTTGCCAATGGGTCCTTTCATGACATTATAGAATTTAAAATAAAAATATTATAGAGTAAATATT
Organism: Thelohanellus kitauei; assembly: GCA_000827895.1. Classification (NCBI taxonomy): domain Eukaryota; kingdom Metazoa; phylum Cnidaria; class Myxozoa; order Bivalvulida; family Myxobolidae; genus Thelohanellus; species Thelohanellus kitauei. Next base: position 54,480 of record JWZT01000093.1, read on the forward strand.
TTTATTAATGATCTTTTTAAAATTCTAAGTCAAAAGTGCATTTTTCTCTTTATGTTGATAATAAAATCTTCACTAATGTTAACTGAAATAATTATTTGATCTAGCTGTCGTCTATTTGTTTTGGAAGATATCAACTATTTTAACATTCGAAAAAATTGTGTTCTGTTCTCGACGCACAAGAATACCTATTCGACATCCTCATAAACAAAAAGACATTTCGGATTGTTTCGTATCAATTCTAAATGATATCTGTGTAAATCTTATATTGTTCAACCAGATAATGGCATACCACACAATTATCGCATTTGGCTGTAATGAAAATTGGCAGAAGCATATTATAAGGTGAATGTCGCTCGACATGGCTTAATTTATACGATACGAATAGGACATTTTCCAGTGTATACCCTTGGAAGTTTTGTTTAAAATCATTTTATCATCGGTATTGAGATCAAAATTTTAAACAAATATCAATAAATCCAGTAAAGCATTCTGAAAATTGTAAAATTTTAAACATCTCAATGAAACTAACTGGAAAAAAGTGATGATATAATACGATTTTCTTGTCCTGTAAAATGCATATGAGAATATTCCAGAAAGTAAACAGTTTGAATAAACACACCATAATATAAAAGTCGATTAAATGCAAGTCATTTTTAGTATCGATACGGATCATGATAAAGTGTAAATAAATACGCTACCGGACTAATTTGTTTTGCGATGGCAAATAACAATCATAAAAATACAAATTTTAATTATTGTGCCCATTTTTCTTGTCTAAATTGAAGGAGTTTTAGCACAACTCAAATTATTATGACGAGCATGTTTTATGAAAGATACTCCATCAAATTCAATTTATGTAAATATTCGGAAATTTAGGGCTCGAAGATTTAGTAGGTAGATCATGATAATTTTCGACAATACCGAGTTTTCTCAATTGAACAATAAAAAAACATGAAATTATGGTTTGAAATTATAGAAAAATTCAATCTGAATTTTTTTTTATCGTTATAATTAACGGATAAACAGGTCGAACAATTGTAAAAATACGGAACAAAAATATGTTAAAAAGTAACCACATTACTACCAATGTTTGCACGCTATATCTATGTTAATGGCTTAAAAGACGCCGTATAGAGATAATTACAATTTAATACTCATCAGACACCGTAAATCTTTACCTATAGTATGAAATTTAAAATAGGATACATAATAACTTGATAAAGCCTTAAAAACCACCTTGATTGGCGAAATAAAGTTTCTCCTAGTGACATAATGCAGTGAATGAACCACTGTAAAATTTCGGATATGGTTATTTGTTATTATTTTAGCAAGATATGGAATTGTACATGGAGCAGATTAGATGCGTTTGCTTTTCAGACATCAATAAAAGAGTATTGTCAGTTAAAAATATATCTGGAAATATAATCTGTATGTTTGGAAACACAGATCGCGATTATTAAGGTCAAATATCAGTTATTATTTTCAAGCATAAAATAATAGCATCCCAGATAATAAACTTTTGATATTAAGATCACGTAAAACGGGTGATCGGGAATGATCAATCAAAATATCAAATGAAAATTTGTAATTTAAAACCATTCGATTGGAATTTGTGATCATGGATCTGATCAAAAATAACGCTCGAAGATGCGATAAAATGTAAATTATGGTTATTCGCGGATTATGTGTATCTTTTCCATGAAAATAGCCATACCTAATTAAAATACTTTAAAACTAAAAAGAAACACTTTTTAGATTGATAAAATCTATCCATAATTGGTTATGACAGTTCTAACTACTTGTAAAAAAAAGAAAAAAAAACATCCAGAATTTGGTCAAAAAACGTAAAATCGGTTGTCAGACATGCTCATGTACATGTTATTTAAAAAACAACTCAAGAACATTTTAATAAAATTTTAAATTTCATAAGAACACAAAATTAATTGAGTTGTGGAGCGAAACCCTTTAATCGTCGTATTTGGTGAGAAAAGTTATTTTATATCACGATTAGAAATAAACTACTTCCACCGAATTAATTTTTTTTATAAACGTGAGGCTTTAACCAAATTATCGTTCAAATAACATTTCTATAAATTGAAAGACGAGTGAATTAGAGAGAAATTTTTAAAACCTGTAATTTCCCTCCTTTCCAATCGCATTGTCGCTAAATTAAATGAAATTTCAGGATCGCATTTTTAAACTTTAAAATAAAGGCTGGCTTCTGAGAAAAACGCTTACTTTGCATGACAGTCGAAATATATAAATGATAAATCTATTTTAAACAAAACTAAAGATGATTTTTTTAAATATGAGCTTCAACGAAACGACCATAATTCTTACGTCACAATCAGACGACACAAATATTTCTGTATGTCATAATACATCTAAAAATTTATTTCAATTTGATTTTTTGATTGAGAGTAAAATTTACGGTTTATATACCTATGATTTTAAAGATTGAATATGATCTTCAAAATTCTTAAATATTTATAAAAATCAAGTATGTTTTTTGAAAAATAATATTTTTTGAATATAAAAGTCATTAATTCCATTTTTTTACAAATAAAAACTGTTTTATTGTTATTAATAAAACTACTTAAAACCTACAGGTTCATTTTCTGGCACTTGCGGTGGCTTTTTTCTTGATCGCTTTTTACTTGATCCAGATTGTTTGTGTCGCTGACGATCCTTTTCCAGAAGCTACGAATGAATAAATACAACTTAAAGCCGACGGTGTATAAATTTTCAAAATTTATTTATGAATATAATTAATATGCATTAGAAACTAAAGAAAACGCATTAATAATAATGTAACATAGGTCTTATTTTTTTAACTTGCGCGAAAAAGATTTTTTGAAATGATTACTCAATATTAATGTAAAATTCATTAGACGTTACTGAATGAAATAGAAACATAATAATACCATCAAATTTAATTTTGACATGTTTAATTAATTGCAGAAATGAAAATTCTGTATTTAACCAAGCATATTGATAATATTGGATGTCAGTGATTAAAACCCTATTTGTCCTCCTTTCCAATTAACCTAAAATCAAGTTTTAGAATCTTGGATACAACGCTTATACCATAAATTCAAGATTAAATAAAATAAAATTTTTTTCAAAAAAATTTGAAACATTTCATTATCATTAGATTAGACAATGAGAAAGCCTAAACATATATATTTCATTCGATTGCATGGTTTTTGTAATCAATGATAAACCTGAAAGATCAATCAACGCATGTGTAACTGTCATGTTAACCACGATGTATCCTTAAGCATACCCAAATACCTATATCCATACGTCAAATTATCAACATTGCATTCAAATAAGATATTCATGAATTGTCGTCTAGAATGGGGAAACACATTCGTTTGTATGACGATTTATAAGGGGCTGATACTAGTTTATCATAGGATAAATCTGTTCGCGCCTTGTATGTTCATATCATCAATTATGTTACTCCAAAATGTAATCAACGATAATGTACAACACGGAGTTACGACAGTATTTTTCAATCGCAGTCCACTCCGGTTAAGTTCTCGCTCCAGTTAAAGACACACAAAGTTTCCTCCCTGTTTCCATGTGGCTATCTATATTAACTTCGATATCTGCACGCTTCGGTTAGGTGCAAGTTTTTATTAGGTTCCCAGCCTGTACGCTTAATTGGATTTGACTGTAGTTACTAAGAGATCATTGGGTGATTAATTTATATTTTCAAATGAATGTAAAAAATTAACTCACTTTTAATTAAACGAATATTTCCGAAATGGCCCTGTCTTTTAATGATACTAACAGATTTTTTGATAGTTTAATTAAACTCTGAAACAATGAAAGATGTTCAAAATTCTGTACGATGTAAATAACATAATTGAAAAAAATATTACTCACTGGCTTGAATTCAAAAGTATTGGGAAGTCATACGAAAAATATACATGATGATTTGATGCAGAAAAAGTGTAGGATAATCTTTATAGATGACAGATTTCTAAAATAGATAAAGAAGTCTCTAAAATAACCATTAAAGGTCAATATTATGCATCAACATCGAACCTTATTTGTTCAAAATCAAACCTAATCACTTGTAAAATATTAATTTGGATATCATTATCGATGGACCATAATTCTTAAATGCGATTTGATAAAATAAAAATTAATCATCGAAAAGTTACTAATTGTGGATGATTAGTTATGCATTAAAATATTTTGTGGATATAATAAAATATGTTTATACAAAAATCACAGAGTTATTTAGTCATTTAAATTCCTTATTTTACTCAAAATAATCGCTTTTAATCTTTGATTATAAAATATTTTTGACAAACCTGTTGATATTTCTCTGGCTCATCAATCTTCATTTTCTCGAGTTTTTGTCTTTTAAGTTCTGCATTATAGGCCAAAATCTAAGAATTAATACATATAATAGAAACTCTTACTGACAAATTTATTCGAAAGTTAATCATTGATACCACCCCATATTAAGGAAATTAACAAGTTCATAATGAACATGAATTTCGAATCATAAACAATTGGCGTGGAGTGAATTTTAGTAAAAAAAGGATGAATAAAAATGAATCAGCACAGATTGGGATAAACACTATATCAGCATTAATTTCATCAGAGTACTGTGAATGCTTTGGAGTAAATAATGAATAGGATGACACAATATTCGAGTATTTTTGATGTGAAGAATGTCAAAAAAACTCAAAACCTTAACATTTTAACATATTTATAATCACGAATTTAGAATCCAATCAATTATAAATAAAAGGAAGCGATTTCAAAGATGTATGATTGAGTCGAAATCGAGTATGTTTAACAAAAAAAGACATGCGAAATGTCAGGTTATACAGTTAGAGGGTATAATTGGGGATTTGACTAATTTTTGATAATTTATCTCAAATGGAATATCGATACTTTTCTCACAAACATTTCGGCAAAATAAATATAAAATTTTAGATTCGTAATGAATCTAAAAATATTGCATAAACAAAACAATTTCTTTAAATAAAGACTCGAATCTAAAACTGTTTTCATTTGGTGTGATAATGTGACTCATCGATATTATTATAAACTTAGAATAAATGTTTTGCTGTCATTGATTTTTCTGAATTACATGCAAAATCGTAGATAATATTCGCTTAATATCGGTGTATCATAATTTCAAATCATTCAGCATCTTTAAACGATCACTATTTTTCAAAAAAAACAGTTATTCATGGTAAAAAAAATCGATATATCATATCAGTAAATATATACAATAGAAACGACTTAATTTAACAGAAATGTCCTTTTTTAAATATCACGAAATTGATGATTCAATGCCCGAGTTTCAATAGAACTCTATAATTAACAAATTTTATTTTTGTGCGAATATATCCTTTGGATAAAATTTTGACTTTTTTCAATCGTACAAATGATCAATTTAAACAATTCCAACAATAGAAAATTATACTGTTAACTATGATCCAAAATATTTGATACTTCTCAATAAAAAAAAATAATTATTATTACAAATGGACATATGTTTAGAAATGAAACGTGAAATTATTTGAAAATAATAATTAAAAGACATACCGCTATACGTCTCTCATCTTCAGGTAGATCAGGAAAGAGTTTTTTTCGATTACTACCAATTTTAGCTTCACCTGAAATTGGAACCTTTTTGTTAGGATCATAAGTAAGACGATGATTAATTATAAAATTATTTTTTTATCACAATGAATGAACTGTAGTTGAATAAAATAATAATTATAAGATAAATCATGTGTTCGTAAACGTAGCAATATTTCTTAAAAAAAGCAAAAATATGAGTCTCAACCCTGTGATTCTATTGGTTTGATGTTTCCTATTTTTAAAAATCACCCATTTTATTGTTAAGTTGATGGTATAATTCTGAAACTCGTCCAATTGAATAAAGATATGCCGCGCCAAATATAAAATGGTTTAATTATTGGTATTAATTGACGTTGAATACTGTTGGAAAACGAAATGATGACTTAGCTCTTACTCAAAATATCACAATAATTTAGGAGGTAATTCAATGTGAATAATTTGAAGATTCATCAATTATTCAAATGATAGAACCAAACTAATGATCTTATCGTGATTTGTATACATGTATCAGTTAAATTGTTACAAAATAAAATGAAAATTCATCTGTCGATATGATTAACATAATAGTTTGATTTTTTCGATCAGGATCGCATCTATTTAAAATCGGTATTCATCGAATATGCTCATATTTGTAGTAAATTGTGATGGGTTCTCGTAACTGAAGGAAAAATCTTTGACAGTCCCACAAATAAAATAATTGAGCTGTTTCTTATGACTTTTCAACAATATTCTGTCAAATATTTTACTGATGAATAAGGTGATGTAGTTATGAGAAACTCAAAATAATGGGCTCTATTGACGAATGATAAGAACTAAAAATTGGATGGAGCCAAAATATGAATCGATATCCACATATAATCAACGGAAAGAAATCATATATCAGTAAATCTTCAACCATCTACGTCCCTTTATGCAACAGCATAGAGTTTCAGTCAGCCACCTGACAAATATTTTTACTTAAAGTTTCTAACATGTTAATTAATTAGTTCTGATGATTACGAATCCAAACCTGGGTAATCGACATTAAAGGCATAATAATCGATTAATCATATAGAGATCGCATTTGCGCCGTGTATAAATGCAGTTAAATATTAACTAAATAAGAGAGGCGGAAACGAACATGGATCATTCTACGATTTAAAATTTAGTTGTTGAAAAATTATTTAATTATAAATGTCGAAGTAGAGAAGAATTTATGATCGATGCATTTGATTATGAATACCAACATGTTTTATATAAAAATGAAAATCAGAATTTAAATTGAATAAATTTTAAAATTATTGTTGACGTAGGATCTTTTGTGATAGAATTAGGCATCTGGTTGTCTCAATTTTCATAAAAGAACATTAAGTTGAGACATGTGATGGATTTCCATGTTATCAAGTTTAATTATCCTTAGCTTTTCTCAAATAATAAATCTAAAACTCTAAATGATTTTGGTACACAAGGCTGAAAAATATCAAAATTTTAATAGTTTCACATCTGAAACTTTTGACAATGCATATATTAAAAGTTTAAAGAAGCTTTCGACAGAAATCATCACAATCATAATTATAAAATAAATTTCATCGATTTTTAAACCAAGTTCTTCTTTGAGGGGTATACAACCTGCACGTGCTGCAATTGAACTTCCAGAATTAGGAAGAGATAATGATAAATGACCCGACATAATACGAAAATCATCAATAAGCAAAATGATGAGCATCCATTATTATTTTTAATTAATTAAGACCAAACTATACTATATGCTACCCAAAGTGATAAACTTTGAAACAATACCAATTTTCTGTTGAGTCATATCAAAGTGAATCCTTTGAAAATATGTTACGATGATTTAAAATCTTTGCCTTAGTATTTTTATGCATTAACGAATCTGTCAAAAACTAGTATAAAAAGACAACGAGAGGCCTGGCAGGAATTAATATTCAATACATTTCTGGTATACACTTTGAAAATTGACAAAACATCCCTGCTTAGGTTAGAATCATAGCTAATTTAGTCACTGATGTCCTAAGGGCCTTTATAGACGATTATTTTAAACGCTATTGTGTAATTCCGATATTTAAATTAATTCTACGCAGACTCTTGAATGACACAAATCAGCATGCGACCAAGCTGGTTGTATCTAAATATTTAAGCGAATTGTGATTTCTACACGTGTTATAAATCTGAATATATACCGATAGTTTCATATGATCTTGCATATTTTAAGTTTAAATATTGAGGGATTTCTGTTTATAGTGAAGACACTAGACTAGCGGCGGGAATAAAAAAAATTGGTCGTGTTTATTAAAATTTGTAGAAATATGAGTATGGTGCTTATCGATAAGATAGTCTCAAATAGAAATAAATCAAAACTTAAACTCTTAAAATGGCATAAAAAAATTATAAAGAGAAAATATGAATATCGCACTCTAACTAACCATTGAAAGTGATTTAAGACTGAGTCACTATCCGATCAGAATCGACTGATTTGCATGAATATACACATGCCATTAAGAAAACATCTACCAAGAATAAGTTGCTCAATCACAATATTAGAGAAAAAGAGAAGGCAATTCAACAACTCATAGAGCATGCGCGAAAATGTTCTCTGCGTTCTTGGATTGTTAATCTTTTTTCATGAAATATAACGTTAAACAAGATAATGAACAAGTATCTAATGATTATCTGCATGTTTGAAGACATTGCTATAGAAATTTATTATAGATAAACATTTTTAAAAAGAGAATTTGTAGTTTTATGCACAAAACTGCTCGTATTTTTCATTCTCAAGGTGGTATAAAACTATAACCAAACAAATCCTCCTCTTAAAATCGTTCCTCTATATGTGATTGTAGTCAATGACATTAAATATTCAACTGATAAAACACATTTACCAACGATTGTGTCATGCCAAACAAAAAAAATTGTCTTTAAATTTATGAAGACATCTCACAACAATGTCCAAAGAATATCCTAATCCGTGAAGAAAAAAGTTAAAAACATAATATTTTTTGTCAATGGAAATATTAAAAAATTGTTGATAATTTCTAAAATTTATTTAATTGAGTAAAAAACAGTTAACGAATAAAATTTCACATAATATTATGAAACAAAAATCGTCTAACAACTCAAAAATTATTTTTATCAAATTTAAATAAATTCATAAAATGTTTAGATGATAATATATTTTTGAAATACCGGTTCAAAAGCCCATGGATCGGATACCCAGCCCGGAGTGTATGAAATGGTTGCATCCAATAAAGGATTCTTAGTTATCTAAATAATTATCATCGAAATTAAAAAATATGGCAAATTTGAAAAAATAATTTCTTTATTTAATAGAAAAATGGCAGACATCATCGGTTTAAAATTGAATATATTTAATGAAATACGTTTCAGGTTCACCAAAAAATCAATTCTCATCAAGAAAATCAACGCGTATATTGCAGTTTTATAGGGATCCAATTTATAAATTACCCCAATTATAGTATATTAGAATAAAAAAAGATTAAGAGATTAAAATACTGGATATCGCTGAGTGTATTCACTTAAAAGATCTATATTCTGATCGAAATACTTCAGGGTATTTTCCTGCGCATGATTGTGGAATTGAACAATGGAAGGTTATTGATAATTTTACAAAAATATCAATATATAGGAATCTGCCTTTTTATAATGGTTAAGTAGGAATATCACGAAAATGGTTGAAAAAATAACTATTCGATTTTCTCCAATACAAGCCAACCAGAAAAGGAATTCCAATCAGTAGACTTGAAATATGAATTTCCAAAAAAGCAAAACGGTTGAGATACATGCTCAGAAAACGTTCAAATAATTATTGAATGATATAAATCAAATCCATATCTTGAAAGGACGAGGTATTGTTTTGATGCGATTTAACGAAGAAACTAAATTATTGTTTAGCCGCTCAAAATGTAATGTGTTTATAGATCATGATTTGATGAAGTATTTTATAGTTTTAAATATTGTATCGAATTACCTCGTTGGGCGAGACAGTCAAAACCTGAGGCGTATCCAGATTAAATTCGGTTGGTACAGCCTGAGTAGACGTTTCGTCGGAATTCTAATTTTTTATTTATGTCAATACATTGTTAAGAATTCATTAAAACGTTTTATAAAATATTTGTAGAGAATCGAGCAAAATTATGAAAAATTTAAGAAAAATCCGATTGAAAACTATTGAATTTGAATATTTGAAAATATAACAGAAACCAAATGAAGAAATTCCGAATGTAAAATACAACTGTTAACAGCAGGTGCAACAAATATCAACAATCCGAATATATGATATTTAGTTGATTTGATTGAGTGTCAAAAATCATAATAAACTTATCACAGATTTGCTAAACGATTATGAATATCATAAGGATAAAAAGTTAATGAAACATCTCAAATGTAGTCTTTCATGATATTATCAGAATAATCTTCAAACCAAAAAAATTCCAGGTCTCAGTCTATGATTAATAAAAGATGATATACATTAGTATAACGATCTATAAATTTTTTTAATGCCAGTGAGATTATCATTGAATCGGCTTTTCTTCCAAAATATTCAAAGAGATTAATTGTAATGATGTGATCAAAAATATCGTGTAATTCCCAAAAAATATACATCGATTACTATTTTAAAATGGATTGATTTTTTCGGTATATATATAATAAAGTTCAACTGCCTAAAATCATTCTAAGACGATTAATATGCCCAATTTTTGAGATCAAAGCATCCTCTGTTCTTCATGATATTATTTTTAATAACTGATGTATGTTCAAATACATCAGATAACCTTTCCGTAAATAAATCGTGTTTAATACACCACGTGTTATCATGTTCGTAGTAATATTTGTTGATATCACGTCTACTTTACGTTGTGTTGATTCTGAGTGGTCTAAAAAAACTCAATGAATTTTAGGCTGCCATGATATGTTTAATGATTTGCGTAGGATGGCTAAAAAATAAATTAAATACAACATTACGTAAACTTATTAGGTTTAAAATAAAAATGCTAGTAAAAACTATCATCTATCAGCTGGCCTTTTTGATTTGAATTAGTTTGAGAAAAAGTGAAGATTACCGTTAACTAAAGAGTGTTTCATCATTGATTCTTTCATGTGTATTACAAAAACTGGTAACTTGTAAAAATGCTCAAAATCATTTTAAATGAAGACAAAAATAAAAAAGACTTCAATTATAGATTATACCGAATGTTTTTAATGATTTTCAATATTCTAATAGATTTCGTTTTTTCAACTAACGAATGAAATTCGAGTAGCTTCATATTTATTCATAAAAAATTGGCGTTTTTACAGAGAAAACATTAGACGATTATTACATGAACATCTAGAACTTGGAAAATTAATTTTTTTAGATATATACGATAAAATAATACCAGTTCAGGCACGTTAGGTATTTGTGGTGAAAACCTCCTGCGTCGACGCCTCTGTCTCGACGGTAGATTGGGACACATTAGCATTTACAGTTGTTCCTTCTGAAGAAGAAGCTTTTGAACGTTTGGCTTGAGATTCAGACGTAATCTATTTGTTATGATCACATGTATCGGAATAGGATCGTTATTGATTTTAATAAAAGTTAATTTTATGAAATATCAAGGGAAATAATCATAAATATTTGACAGTATAATAATAATCTGTATAACCAAGAACTAAAAGAAATCATATCCGTAACTGAAAATAAAAATAATTGTCAGAGAGAAATTCATTCAATTATTCCTTCGATTATTGGTTGCATGATTGGGTAATCTTTCAATTATGACAATTCAAAACGATCAAAATAATTCAATCTAAAGTACAACAGATGATAATAACTAATATTGTTGAACATATATCGATATAATATTTGAAAATAGCCAAAAAAGAATTTTACCTGAGTTTTTGTCTTTTTTCCCCGTTTTGAGGTTAGATGCGCCGCACCAGCCACATCGGTTGTTGATGATTCGCCGGGAGCATCTGACATGATAAAGTTTCCGTTACTTTCTCTTGAAAAAGCTTCAGCTTCACCTGGAGTTTCCGTTGGATTCTGATAATGAGAATCATATTTTTAAATTAAGCTCATGATAAAATTATTGTTGTCGAAAAAAATAACATGACTCAAAAACGTTCAAAAAGCTCTTCATGAAGAAAAGAAAGAAATCAATGATCAACCAGCTATAATTAGAATGATTTTCGAGATTGAACAGTCATTTAATAATTTTATTTAGATATCATACGAATGAGTTCATGGTGAATTATCAGAATTTAAATATCATTTGATTGTTTATTTGCGGAATAATTTCAACATCTATTCAATTATAAAAAGAATTATACACTTAATTTACCGGTTTTCAAATTACTTGATAAGTTATGTGTATCAATGCCTTTACTATATTACTGAGAGAAAGAAGATTAGGGATATGTGGTAAAATATTTATAAAACTTTGTCCTAACTGCAAAAGAACATCCCTAACCCAGACGCGAGCCCGATATAAATTGGAATATATACATAAAATGGCGCGTGTATGATTATGAGACAAAATTGTCTAAAATGAATGTTACAACTCAACAGAAAATTTATCGACTATATTAAGATTATCCTTAAACCTTCTGTATTTTTTAACGGTATTTTTTTTGACAGATTAAATTTAATTGATATAAATCATTCACCATTGTACATATCAGCATTATTTCCATAAAAAGTACATGTGTTAAAAACATTAACAAATTTTTGATTAAATAAGAAAAGAAATTTTGACAATACTAAATTGAAGAAATCTGCCCGGAAAACAAAAAGATAAATTTCAGGGCAAGAACATAAGAATATTAGTGATTTAGAAACTGTTGAGTTTCATCATTCTATATTGTTGAAAAAAAAGAATTGAGAATGGTTAATATTTCACATTTTCGAAAATAGGTGTTAAATTATAAATCAGATAAATCAGATAATAGTTCAGTAAAAACAGGATCCCTGTTGATTGTGTTACAATTAGCCTAGAAGTCGATTTAGGAAGACGTGTCAGAATTTAAGAAAATATACCGTAAAATTATGAAATTTGTATGTGTAAATTGATCACACTTTTCAAAAAATTATTACTCTCTCATTGATATTGAAATAAACACTCAAAATATTTTTAAAATTCATCCAACAAATCGCCTTTTTAATCTTTCAATCATTAATATTTCGACGATATAGAGATATTAATTGATTAAAATCAAATGATTTTTATGTCTGAGTAAATGTGCAAAAAATTGATTAAATTTCTGAATAATAACTGTTTGAGAGCGATAATATAAGAATAAACTAAATACGAAAATATAATTAAGGACAATAATAAATTTTCACAAAAATCCCAGCCTGTAACTTTGGTTGTTAGTTTGACAATAAGAAACTCAAAAAAAACCCTATCGATTGGATAGTCTATTTCCATACATTACAATTTTTTTGATTTTGCTCACGCTTTTATCGTTATCCTCGATTATTTCTAATCAGTTGATGAGATTATTTGGTAGGTCATCTTTTACAAAAAAATCCTTGATAAGCTTAGTATTGTGTAAGTTTCAGAATCTTTTTAATGGGAGAAGATTCAAATGTCTTTAATGGAAATGTTTGATTATATTGTGTTACTCAATTGGATTTCACACAAATATGGTTTTAAAATTCGATATAAACACTAACTGGATGATTTTATTTGATTAAATCTGATGAAAAACCAACGAGAAATATCTACATATCCAATAGGTGTATGTCGTGAATTAAAATTTCACAGTTAAAATTTGCATATTTTGTCTATTTCTATGGCTTTAAAGATATTGGGGTAGAAATGATTGAAGAAAAATAAAATATAACACACAATAAACCCTTTTTTGAGTTATAAATCTGAAATGTTTTTACATGTTTATGACAATCCGATAAAGAACGACACAAGACGAGAGAATCTTAACATACTGATATTAAAAAAGAACGTAGATCAAATTCTGAACAAGATTTAGTATTTAGTATTTAGTCGAGGAATTTAATTTTACATTCAGACGTTTATCTATATCATTTATCAATGAGAAACGAATCACGATCGACGATTGCGAAACAAACTTCTGGGTATCCACTATATGTTAACATGTATCTTGGCAGTTATTCTCTCAATAATTGTTTATTATATCATTTGTCAGATAAAAATAGGATGGATAATATTGAAAACTTGGAATGAAGGTATGTTCTATAACAAACTGTCGAAATATTTTGTCAAAAACTATAAAATTACTCGATTTTATATTTTTATGGGATTTAATCATAAAATATTGATTTTAAATGGATTCAACATTTATGTTTCACATTAACGATATACTTTGTTTCATGAAACATTGTTATATAATATCCACATTTAGAATAATTAGATAAACTCAAAAATAGTCCATTTATTTCTATTGAGCGTTAAAGCCAAAGGTTAATATAAATAAACGAGATAAAGTCTTTGGTCAGATATAGTACAAAACTATTTCCAATACATGTTTATGTACATATTATTCAGAAATTGACTCAAAAAAGAAATAATAAAAAGTGATACTACAGTGCTAAAAGCACCAATACCTTTAAATGCACGGACAAATCTAATTAAAACTTTGTACTTGGCTAGTAATTAACGTTTGTCGCATAATATGATGTTCGAATAGATTTCAGAATTTATAATTAAAAATATCGATCATTCAGCCATTTTTAAAACTATTCATTGAAAAATATTGAGTAAAAATACATTTTACAATAATTTTCAACCGTATACAATTTAATTATTGGAGGTTTCAAAATTGCAGCTTATATAACAACCAAAATGATATTAGATGATATGGAAAAGATGCGTAAACCTGTCGGATAGATGCTACATTCATTAATAGTTAAATCAATCACAAAAATTGATTATTGCATTCTTTTTAAATTGTGCTTGACAGAATAGAACAAATTTCGTATTTTATCGTCAGACACAAACTACGGATAAAAATTGAATTTTGTATCCACAGCAGTGCACGACAAAATTTTAAAAATTGGATGAATTTATTAGCAGTAAAATAATGATTCTTATTGAGGTTATAATATTGTTTTAAATTAAAAAAATGTCATTATTAAAATAACTTAATATTGTAAACTAAATCTATTTTTGACAGAATAAATATTAGAAATATTAATTTTATAAATAAAAACAAGATTTTAGTTCCCTAAATGTAATAGTTATGGCTTTGTTGATAATCAAAAGTCTTATAACATACTGATTTGTCTGATGCTTTTGAGCCTATTTCCATTTCGTAAACCTTTCTTTTACGCTCTGCATTCTGTGAAAGTATCTAAAACGGATTAATAACTGAAACAAAACAATATATATTTAAAACCATGGTAATTTGTATCAACTTTTATACATTCAAAATTACAGAAAACGAATAAATAATAATGGTTAATGTGATAAATTGATATTTTTTTAATATTCATGACGTTTATCATTGCTAATAAATATATTCAAATTAAGATATTACGATTACGCAATGATTTAAATAATACATCAATATATTTAAATAAAATTGTTTGGATATATCCACGATAAAAACCTTTTTTTCGCCCTTCTTAATGAATATAAAAACAAGTCGCAGGATCTTAATTCAAGGGCATAATATCATGCGTTCCAGGTTAAAAATTTTCATTTTATCTGTTTAATAAAATTTTGAAATATTTAATATTAACATTTATTTAAATTATTCGGGTGAATTAATCATTATATTGGAAATTTTTCACTTTACGGCTTGAGTATAAATAAATGATAAACATGAAATGACCGATGTCACAAGAATAAATGCCATTTGTTAGATGAAAAATTGCTAAAAAGATACAAATATAAATATTCCTTTATCAAATATAAACACGATATTACAAATAAGTTATTCAGGAATTATCACAATTCACGGGTAAAAAGATTTCGTTTTCGAAAAATATTGCAAGTTGTGTAGAGTTCAAGGATACATCTGTTATCACATTTTATGTTCATATCGCTGAATCGTTTTAAAAAATTGTTGGAATAATAAAGTATAAACAAATTGGTACAACAATCAAATTCCATCGATCTAAAGGTTATAATGCAGTGAATATGTAACATTTTTCCATCATCGTTAGTAAATATGTAATTCATTAATTTTTTAAAAAAGATCCTTGTTTTTTACAAATAAATGAATTCAAATTTCAATATATAAGCAGTCTTAAACGTAGATTAATTCTTAGACTTGTGTAATTTTGGTTTAAAATGGAGAAACTAGAGAATTAGTTACAGGCGTTTTTGAAGCGTTTCTAAAAAACATATCAGGTGGTATGATGTCCAAAAAGGCGCCATGAAATCTTATACATAAAAACATTCGACAAAAGCAATATTAGTCACTTCAATTCTCATTATTTGAAATTTATGCAAATCAACTTTAAATGAAATTTGTATTTAGAAAGAACAAAAGTAAGTGTTGAACATCAATTTATTTATAAGTAATAAATGGATACCAAGTATGGAAAGCGAGTAAAAATATCAAATTATTCCATAATTGATTTGGTAATGCTTACTAATAATAAAACCCTGATAAATTTTGTTATGTATATTTCTGAATAAATGATGTTAATTATTTCAATATCTCAAACTTAGTTAACAGAATTGAAATAAAATTTTCACATTCGTTATTGATTAATCTTTTAGAAAATAAATTTTGTTCAGACAAACCATTTTCCTTTTTTCCGGATTACTAATCTTCAAATTTTCTCGACGTCTTCTTTGAGCCTCAGCATTATTTTTTTGAATCTAAAAATAAATATTATTTAAAAAAGTAATGATAAAAATATGTGACATATTTTCAACTGATATAACGATAAATACACGAAATTATACTTAAAAATTAATAACAACTAGAGTGGATTGAAGTTTTGTTAAAAAATATGGTTTACAAGATAACTGGCAAAAGAATTAGATTGAAATCAGATAAAACAGTGTAATTTCATCGGAATCTGTGAATTGATCTTGGGTCAATTATGAATAGGGTGGTAAAATAGAATATTTTCGAGATGAAGCATCTACATGAATTAATAAATCTCATATTTTATTCCATTATTACAATTCAATCACCATTATTTTAACATCAAAGGGACTCAAATTAATAATACTAATTTCGTAGATATCGAATTGTATCATAGTAGATTTTTCGCAGGATGTCCTACGATGATATTTATACAATAAACTGTACTAGTAATCCCATTTTATTGAGTTGCATGGTATAATTCCGGATTTGATAAATTTATAAATTTTGAATCATAAGTGAAATACCGAAGCTTTTCCTGCTAACAGATTGACTAAAAATATGATAATATTTCATTAAGTTCTGAGTTAGCTTGGCAACGATGTAGTCTTAATGATTTGACATACATTGATCTGATCATACATTTAGAACTATGATTACGGTCACAAGTTTGGATATTTTTTAAAATATTTCTTAAATTGTTGACAGAATAAACTAATTGACCGTGTATCATTTATTCGAGTTATGATCGTATTTGGAATACTATTTTGCAAAAAATATATAGGTATGTTGACTAGAATCAGTGCTTAATATCGTAAAGATATTTCCTATAGAGTGCCAAATTTATCAAAATGTCAGTTGTAGAGAGCTAAGAAGATCTTAAAAAAAATTGTAAACTTTGAAATATTACGAAAGATCAATGAAAAAGAGTTTAATAAGCATTTAATTAAACTGTTTACTATGATCAAAAATATGTCATTTCTGAAAGTATATAGAGAAGATACGTAAAGTTTTTCTTATTTGAAAAAAATATAATAAATTTTGTGACAACAATAATCGAAAAGCATACCCTTTTTTTTCTCTCCTCCGGAGATAAAGCTGGGAACCTTATTTTTTGAGCCGAAGTTGAAATCTTTATAAATAAGATAATAAGTAAAGGATCGTATTAAAAATGATCTTAATCTCAATGAATTAACCGAATGACAAAAATAATAAAATTATTGAAAAAATCTGATGATAAAAAAAAGAATCACCAGCAGACTTTTTAATCAAAATGATATTCAAAAGTAAAATATCAAAATATGAATCAAATAACAACATGATTGAAATAATGTTATTTTGCGGGGCTCGGAATTTTACCAACCTGTTTGTTATATAATAAGTACATCATTCAGTTATCAAAAGCTCAAATCATGTGCTGACATGATAAAATAGTTTAATATTTGTAATATTTGAGGTTGAATGCCGTTTATGAACATGGATTATCACGGAGAGACGACTCGTATTAAAAATAGTTTAGGAGTCTTTGAAGTGTGGAAAAATTGCAATTAGGTCCATAAATGACATTATGGATTTAAAAATGAAGTTTTTGTAAGTTTATGATATATAATTAAATCAGTATTAATAAATCGGTCGTTGAGCAGAGAAATGTACAATCATTGACCAGAAATAATTTTATAGTTTTTGATCAAATTCATAATTGAGCTGAGATATAAATTTAGAGATACACAAAACACAATGTTCATTTTTATCTCTTGGTATGAAAACTATAATAAGGTAAACCTTTAACAAGGAATAGATTCAAAATAACTCTAAATCTGTAGACAAAAATACTGAATAGAAAAATACATGATATATTGAAACCATCCACATCTTTCAGGTCAATATCGATTAGATTTGTAATTCATGAAAAAATCACAAAATTCTACACAATGAACAGTCGAACAGTGTCCTTAAAATACTTTAATCATTATTCAATATTCGGTTTAACAAAAGTTCAAGCTGTGCATTGTAAATAATCGTCATAATTTATTTAAATTTATAAATAAAATAATTATGGAATAAATCTTGACACGATGTGATGAAATGCATATAAAAAATCGATGTCTAGTCTCCTCGCCCCTCAAAAAATAATTTAAATGATTGATTGGCGAAATGAGTGAAAAATTTAGAGTAATTATTCAAAATATTTTGTTTAAATACCGGTTGAATATCCTGTAGAACGGTGTTGAAAACTGGAGTCTCTGTAACGATAGCGTTATATAACGGGTTTTTGAGTATCTAAATTATTATCATAAAATCCAACAAAAAACATGAAAGATTTCCTTGTTCAATATATAAATGAAAAAATCACAACTTTAAAACATCGATGCTTATATAGTTTTCTTTTAATAAGTGTTTGCTAAGCGAAAATTGTGATAAAAAAATAAATATTATATTTATTCCATCCATAACACATCAAGACACTCAACAGCGGTAGTTATCTCCGAAAATGGACAGAAATTACTTTCGAGATTTAATGAAATCCATTCTTAAATGGATTGACATTCAAAACATACAGTTAGGAGTAATTAATTTTTCCAAATGAAAAAATTAATCGACGATCAGTATATTGAGACAAAAAACATTTCCAAATGGAAATATTTGATTTTTATTATGGTCAAATGTGGAATTAAAAATAATAGTTGTTCAAATACAAGATCCGATTTTGAGAACAGTCAGAATGAAGAACGCAAATAGGGATAAGTAAAATACGAATTCCGTCACGAATAAAAATATTTTTAATGTTAATAAATTTATAGAGCTAAGAATATGTAAAATTTCTATGACCCATCACAAAGTAAATATAAATAAATTCTCATTTACAGCTAAATTGTAATGCAATATATATCATATGAGGAAATCTATTATCGAGTGAAAAATTGTATCGAATTACCTCACTCGGTGACACTGTCACGATTTCAGGAGTATCCAGATTATATTCTTTTGGTTCACTCCAATCCACAGTTTTCATGGAACCCTAAAGTTTATAGAAGGCAATTTAAAAAACACGAATTTGAAGAAAAAAGTCCATAAATTGTTATTGGAAATTGAGAAATTATTTAAAATATGTGAGAACCCATATTGAATATTATTGTTTTGAATATGGAGTTTTCCATACGATTCAGAAACCTAAATATATTCTTTTTATTAATGACAATAACTTTATTCATAAATGCATCAATTTTAACAACAGAAATTAATATTTGTTGATTGATTGTAAAAACCAAGATCACAATATAATCCATTCACAGAATTTACCATATCATATTTAACAGCAGAAGCAGTGAGAATCAGTAAAAACATCTCAAATGAAACCAAATACCCAAATGGAATCTTTTATGAGCAATAATTTCAGAATATTCTTAAAATCATATAAATTGCTTTGTTTCTGGTTTGATAAGAGCTATGATAAACACTAGTGTAATCATTAGATTTTGATGAAAAAAATTTTGTGACGTAATTTGTCACAATATTTCTTCAACGGTATTCTTTCGCGAATTATACACGGAAAAATGGATAAGAGCGTTAGAAATAAGGGGTAAGATTACTTCGAACACACTTGATAAAATGGAATGAAATTGAGCAAAATTAAAAGCTGAATAATATTATAATGCTATTCAAACTGATCAAGATCTAATACAAATTGATCCGACATTCTTAATTGAAGATGGTAAATAAATTAATGATGTAAGTTGAAATTAGTTCTTATAAATTCGTGTAATTTATTCAATTTTATACAAATAAAACATTTTAAAACCCCAAAACTACTATATAGGTACCTGTATTGTTTAATAATCCCTTGTTATTGTTGATTCAAAATCGTTACAAAATTATAAAAATAAAATTATTTCTCCGAAAATAGTCTTGATGTCGTCTGATTAGGCAAGGATGATAAAATATCAAGATCTAATACATAAAAATAGCCTCAAATTATTGTAGCAGAGGAAGATAAATGATTCATTTTAAATTAGCATCAACCATTCAGCGTTTAAGAGTTAAATTAATTATATTTGAGGAGACTGCTAAACAAGGTTAAAGTTTTGATTATAACAAAGTGACATCACAAACAGAAAACTCTTCAAAACAAATAAAATTGATGATTATTCTGGCATTATTCAGCAAAGAACTCAATCAAAATAATATCTCGGCTGAATTTATCGACTAAATTTTAGAAGACTTTGTTTCCAGCGTTTACTAATATTCAATGATTACTATTTTTGTATATAACGATTGGATTATTTAAAGAAAGATATTTCTGAATCAGACGATTTTTTTATCAATCTACAGTTAATGGAATCTGAAGTTATTATTTACAAAAAATTTAAAATGTTACCGTTTCAGCTGTAGTAGGTGTTTCTCCTGAGGTTCCCTGTGTATCTGTAGCTGTCTCCATATCATTAGAAGGTTCGAAGGATGATCCTGAGATGATGGCGTTTCCGTTACTCTCCCCTGAAACCGAATCTGTTGCACTTTCGACTTGTGTTTCAGCTCCATTCTATTGAATAAGATCATGTATGGGAGAAAGAACGTTATTTATAAATCATATCATTTAAATTTTCTTTTGAAATAAAAAGGAAATTAAATATGAATATTTTATAATTAAATGATCAATCCTAAACAAAAAAATTAGGTTCGGACTAGAAAAATAATCTATTATAGAAATGTATGATTTAATTAGTTTTATTCTGCGTTTCAAAAATTTTGAAACTTTTAATTAAAAAATTTATGATTAATTTTGAAACTAATTTCACTGATAAAAAACAGCTTCATCATTAAACTTTATTAAAACGACTTAAAAAATAATTTGGGTCTGTTACTTAGATCTTAACAATTATGGGTTCTCTGATATATTTTAAGAATTGTTTGTCAGAACATTAAAAATGATTCATTACGTTTATGGTTACGGATTATTTAAATGAAGTAAAAATAAATAAATGCGCTCCGTTTGGTGTAAAATTAATTTGTCGAAAATGAAAATTGCAATTTAACAGAAAATTATCCGATTCTTCAACGATTATCCTTCAACCCTCACTATTTTTTAAACGTTTAATTTAATTTTTTATAACCGAGATATGCAATTTTTAACTAAGAGTCATATAAGATTGTCAATATGTTGCTTCTACAATATACCGAGGCAGCAAATTTCCCCAAATTGAGAAAGTTCTTGTGTTTAAGCAAATGAATATCTTCTATTGAGAGAAAACATAGAAATTTAATTCTTGAACAATTTTGGATTTCACAGTGTATAATCTATCTCGAAATTGTGAATAAAGCGTCGATGTATGATTTTCAGCGATTGTGTAATCATGATGTGATAAATTCTAAAAAAATGACGTCATTCATTCTGATATATTAGGAAAAA
>JWZT01000093.1:77820-116221 GCA_000827895.1 Thelohanellus kitauei
CTATATCGATCACATGCGTTATGATTTTCTAATGAACAAATCGATTGACGTCGTGCTCGTCGTAGCACACCAATTTATAAACTGTCATCCATAACAAATAAAGACAACAGTTAAATTCATTTATTAGTACCCGAGACCAAAAATTCGTAATATATTTCCATGAGGATGAGCATGTTACCTGCATTTAGAACTAATTTTCCAGAATTATTAAATCTGTTTAAAATCGAGTGTACAGATTGTAATAGCTTTAATGAATAGTTAGAAATTGTGGATAAATATTCAGGTTATGGATACTTTCTTAAAATTTTATGAATCCTCAGAATTGATTTTTTGGAAATATGTTTTAAAACATGTTCCAGTATTTTCTGGTTAGTTCGTCTAACTTGTGTTAAATAAATATTTGGTTTCTTAGATACAAATATAAGTCGACACAAATATCATTCATCGTAAAGTGTATCAACATGTAAACTGCAATACTTTTTATCATTCAACAAGATCAGGTGTAGAATATCAATTTATTATAGGGCCACGTCTCCCAGATGTATAAATTGAACGAATATATTTCACTTAATCCATGATTATTGAGTTATTTTTAATCATAATATTCACCCAAAAATATGTTGTTAAATTATATATTTGTTGATGTAATAACCGTTGATAATACCGAAATATAAGATATTTAACCATGTTACATCAGAGATCATATTATTATAACTCATTGCACTTCTTGTATTTTAAAATTTGTTCCAGCAAACCTTTTTGTATTTTTCTGTATCCTTTGCTTTGATGTTGGCTCGACGTTCTCTTTCACGTGCAGCTCTCTCCTCAGCAATCTAATAATGAATAAATGTAAATGAAACTCGATATAATTTATAAATGATTTAAAAACTAAAATCGGTAAAAGTGTTGATAAAAATTGAATTTGTTAAATAGTTACAGCCTTATATCAACATCAGATAAAACAATACAATTCTAACGGAAGCTGTGAATTAATTTGGGTGAATTCTGAGTAATGTGATAAAATTGTGTATTTATTTGATCTGAAAACTCGTGTAGCCAATCATAAATCTCATCATTATACTCGATTTTAACGATTCTGTCATCACGAGTTTAGCAAAGAATCAACTGAAATTCAATAACAGTAATTTCACAGACACCGGATTCGATCATAGTAGATTATACGTCTGATGTCCCACAATTAGGTGTCAAACAATATTCTGTACGAATAATCCTAGTTTATATAGTTTCAGATGGTATCATTCAGACTTTAACAAATCTATAAACACTAAATTATGAATAAAATACCAATGCTTTCCGTAAAAATTGTCTATAGGTAAACAGAGTAAAACTTCCGTAAATTCTGAGTGATATCTAAAATTTTGTTATCTCAATAATTTGAAGCACAACTTTCAGATCATACATTTATAATTAGAATAAATGTCACAGCGTTTGGATTTTTTGTAAAATATCGCTAAAATTTTTGACAGAAAAAACTAAAAACTGGTGTATCATTTATTCGAATTACTTAAAATCGTTTTCCAAATATTAACTTCCAAATATGGCTGGTTATGCTGACGAAAATCGATGCATCATATTATTAAATACATTTCGTTAAAATGGCTTAATTTCACGAAGTGTCTTGTATTACAATTCAAAAATTAAAGAATACCTCAGATACAATAAAACAGACAATTAACTGTCTGAACAAGAGCATAAATATTTGATATGACTTATTTTAAATGCAAGAGAAGAGACTTAAAAGTTGTCTGATCTTAGAAATGAAATTAATTATTTGAGATCATTGATTTTAAATTATACCTTTTTTGCTTTTTCAGCTGGAGTCAGATTGATGAACCTTAATGCTAGACGTTTATCAGGGATAGCTTGAACCGATGATGAAGTCTATTAATGAGATCACAAGTATGAGTAAGATCATAAATATAATATTAAAATTATTGTTATCAAAAATAATTCAAAATATAGAAGAAACATGGTCAATTATTAAAAAATCAACGATAATAAAATGATTAAACATCAGCAGTCTTTCAAAAAAAAGAACATTCTAATGTAAAAATAAGAGTTCTATCAAACGTAATTGATTTTTTTTTCTGATAGAGATAAATCTGAATTTTTCAAACTTATTCTGAAGGTGTGGAATAACCATAAGCATGAATTTTTTGTACAAATTATAGATATAATAAAAAAACGATTAAAATGAATAAATTTATTTTGTAAATTATCTAAAAATATATGATTGACATCTTCTTTCTCAAAATATACATGTTTGAGCATCATTATAACCAGTTAAGGACAGATGCAAGATTCAACCTTAGAATCATAGAAAACAATAAAATTTATCTTTTTTTAAATTTCGCCCCGATTCTAAAAATTGAATGAAGCAAATCATTTTTTTTAATTCTTTGATTATTAAACAATTCTGTATAAAATTATCAAGAAGATTTTAATTTCCTGTGCTTATTCTGATATTACACAATTTTTCGTTAAGGGGTTTCAACTTTGCGATGCAAACATTCAAAAGTTCTTTTTTATTATAAGAAATTAAATGATAAATTTAAGAAAGATCCTTGCTGTTAAGCTAAGGCCAATATCAGAAACTAAATGCTCATATTATACTCCATAATATAACCGCGTATTCTCAAGACTCCATAAGATAGAATATGTACAAATTTTATTTAAATTTTATAATCATAATACTAAATAATGAACTTTTGAATGTCCGCGTCGGAATCTGGGATATCCGAACGGGAGATGGTTTATCTTAAAATTGACACATATGGAAAAGGAGTTAAATATCTTGATTATGTTTCGATATTAATTGAAAAAAGAGATAAATACTCAAAACGCGCTCACGTTTATTCTTCGAGTCAATTACAGATTAAAATGATATTTCGATCTCTGAATATACACATTTATTTATGAAATTAGCTCTGTGATGTATCAAATATATTCTACTTTTATACAATCTCCCTCCGGTATCTTGTTAACTGAATCGGCGCAATTAGACTACAATTTCAAACAATAAATCGAATGTTTGTTTTTGATGTCGCATAATTGGTGAAAATTTTAATCTGATTAATATCATAACACTGGACTTATTATATTGAAATCATTCAGTTGTTGATGATAAATTTAGAAAGAACGTGTTTTGATGCACATCTGTGGTGCAGAATTTCTACCCTTGAAATTTGTTTTAAAAAATTTGTATTATCAATTTACAAGAGTAGAATGTTGCTGCACATGAGTCCTAATTCCGTCTTGATTTTTAACAATATTATTAATGGGGTGTTTCTGATTACAAAATATAATATAAAATCGTTCTATCTGGCTCTTGTAAATACAGTAAAGATTACACCGATGCTAATAATCGGAAACTAAACAATTAAATCAAATATAGAAGTGGTATTTAAAAAATATGGCTATAATAATTTTTAACCACCTTTTAAATATTAAAATTGAATAGTTGATAATAAGAAATCCAAGCTTCTAACTTTAATATCGATTAGGAAGAATATAACATTGGCTACAGCTAGCCTAATCATTTATATATCATGCTGAACAGAATCTAAGAAAATTTACAGTTTTTGTTTCTAATGTTCCATATATGCTAAAATTTCCGAAATCGATTGGATTCATAAAATGAATCCGACCTACATTTTGAGAAAAACTGTACAAAAACTCTATTTAAAATCTTAATATTATCTAGAATGAATTATGTAAAATTTAAATATTCAGAATATGGGATGTAAAATCATCTTAATTGGCGATTAAAGTAAATATAAGTGATTTCCGTAGAATCGTATATAGTTATATCAAAGTTCAAGAAAATTATAATTTCAATTATTTGTTATGATATGATCGAATCAGGTGAAAAATACTTCAGAACTATTATGAATACTTTTTATAACATTCCTTATAAGTGAGCGAGTTGTTTGTGAAGTTGTTAGAAGATAAAATTATAGGTATCCAAAGGTACGTGACAGACATTCTATTATTTACAGCCATAAGATAGTACAAACTTTGTTTTCTGACATTTTTTTTATTTATTGATGAGAATCCCATATGATAAAATGAAATAACAATAAGATAGGAAATAAAACGTATGTTGATCCGCTAAAGGATGAAAACCAGCAGAATGGATGTTAAGCATTGAAATGAACATAATTTCTATTTGAATATAGAAGTGAAAAATGGTCTAAACAGTATCAGATAGATCATCGTAGAACGAATACACATTTTAGCGTTTTAGTTTGGCTTCAAAATACATGTGAAAATATAAAAAATCTGATTTATATTTTGACGGACGATGCTTCTTCAATCTATCAAAATTTTGTAAGAAATTAAGACTATCGAATCTACATTGAGGTCCAAATAAAACGCTGATGAGATTTTGAGTTTATGTGCTCGAATAATGATTCAGAGCAGAGGAAGAAGAATTTAATAAATTCGTTTAAGATCGTTGAAAAGCAACTACTGCCAAAATTATAGATGAATATAGATTTAATTATTGGATCCAGACAGCAGTGTCAAATTATATTAATCTCTTACAAAATCAAGTGTGACACGACAATTATCTGGCAATATTATGATGATTTATATCTGATATATTAATAATTCCAGCTTCATTCAACGTTAGCGTATCATTAAAATCGACATTCTTTTATCCTTTGAAATACGAATATGGGTATCTTTTAAATCTGATATCTTCTAAGCTAATCAAATTAATATTTTTTACCGTTTTTTTATCATGTATTTCATCAAATGAAATAGGTATAACCGCAATTTTACTTGAATTCGTAAACAGAAATGTGAACACAATTTTTAATATAAACACAAGAAGTTGTATCCTTATAAAAAAATCGCATAGAACAAAATCTTGATGACTCTAATCAAGAATGTGATGAGTATCAATTAAAACATCAAAAAGACTAGAAAAGTGTAAGATAAATTCCTGAGTGAAGGATGACTTGATTCTTAATTATTTAATGTAATTTTCTCTGCGATCATTTCTTGATATATCGCAAGATTATTTGAAATTAACATTAAAAAATAATAGAATCATAAGTCGTGCATCAGTTGAACAGAATGGAATACCAAAATTAAATAGAATGGAAACATCTTTAAAAAGAGAGCGTGATATGATATGTGAAGTTTAAAATAATTATGGCGTTAATTAATAAGAAAATTATCATTAAATTAATCAATGATTCTAAAATATTCATATACGTAAAAACACGAGATTAATAATGTATGTAATCATACCCAGGCAATGTTCCCACAATTAGCGTATCATAAAAAATAGAAATCATCATATCATCGACGAAGGTATTGAACATGTAGAGTAGATGGCGAAGACGATGAGGGAACACAGAGAGTGGCATCTATAACAAAATATCAACAGGAAATTTCACAAATCATTAAGAAAAATCAATAAAATAGCAATGTATCAAGTTTTTTGTCTGAAGGAGGCAACTAAGATTGGTAGTATATATTTTGTCTATCATTTTATAAACCAAAAAAGATCCATTGGAATATAAGTATTAAGATTACATTGAACACGCATGTCTTGTTATTTTTAATATTGAGCATAGTACGAAAATGCTATGAAAGAGATATATAAAAAGACAATAATAAACATGCGGGTGATATTACAGTATAAATATATTGTAATTAAATGTAGACTATGACGTAAACAATTTATTATTATAGCACGATTTTCCAGAAAGAGTAAGGTTTATGGTAATATCAAAAGCTTATTGACTTATTTTTGAGTATATATTTACCGAAACACATATAAATGCGGGATGCATTTATTTCTGGATAAACCAGAGTATTTTGAATAATTAAAGGTATTCCAAAATGGGTGAAAGCCAGATCAATACACCGATCGAAAATCAATGAGTAATTAGTATATTTTAATGAAGTTAAAATTTTTCAAGAAGGCTGTTGTTAAATTCACAACCAAACATCAGATAAAATATATTATTCATTACTCACAAACTTGTGGTTTAAAATTTAACGGAATTAAAATACAGCCTTTAAAATCAATTTGCAATAACCAAGTAAACCGAGAGATTGAAAAAATTAATTCATTCGAATCAAAAATTAAATCTTGATCCAACAAAATTTAGAAGCAAGCATCCTTTGTTGGTTTTAAATTTACAAAAATATCCAGATACCGCAGAGAAAAGCTAAATCCTTTAAAATAAGCTTGATAATAACACAATTAGTTATCGAGAATGTTATTGTTCTTTAATATTCAGACAGAATATAAAATTGATCAATACGGAATCAAAACATGTTTAAATACCAATTGATGTAAATAAATATTCAAAAATCTCATTAGCCGATAAAATATTTATCAAATCATTGATTTTGGAACACTTTCAACCAAAACATCGATTGTTTAATCTTTTTAATTTCAAAGCTGAGAATATATTTTGGTACAAATTTTTGAGTCTTAGCGGTCCTAAACAAAAATATACAACTCAAATTACAAATTTAAAGTGTTAATGGTTATACTAGGTTTTCATATAAGTATATATTTTCTTTATAAAATTGCGATTCGATCCCAACTAAGAGATAAGTTTCTAATTTATTTTAGGGTCTCATATCTCGTTAATCATAATCAGGTTGTACGAATAAATTGTAAAAATCCGTTTTTCTCAGTAAAATTGACATCAGAGATCGTTGGCATAATCTCAAATTTAGAAATCGATTTTTCTATTGTAACAAATTCTGATTATAATCACCAACAATATTCATTATTTTGATTTAGATTATATGTTTGATTAAATGAGTGAATTAAAATAAATAAAAAACCATTTTTTCGACAAACATAAGGCTCATAATCGAATTGTTTTTATCTAAACATATCCGGAGAATGGATTTCATTAATAAAAGCTGTTAATCACATTTAATTAGTACATGAAGAAAACCTGTAACAAAATATGATCAGTCTTAACGATTGAATATATTTTGTATTTCTAAAATTTAAATATGTTTGTTTGATTTATTTTTATCTCGATCAATTCATTCAACTGTCTGATATATGGTTACATGTTTAACTTCAATGATATTAGTTTTAATATGACAGTTTAACTTTTATTTAATAAAAAATCAACATTCTTTAGATTTTTTTGTAGTAAATATAATGATACATACATGATGAGGTTGTTGTTGTGGTGATTCACCCGAAGTTTCCGTGATAACATCTGGCAAAAAAAATCCCTGTGAATTCAACACGTCAAGCAGAGGATTGTCGAGAATTAATGAGTTATATACCTATCGGTGATTCTTCAGCTGTTATTCGACGTTCTGGCTGAGACGTTTTCAACTATTGATTAAAAAATGAAATGTTTTAGATATATTAGTTAAAGTATTCGAAATTAAAACACGTTATTTTAATGAAGTATGGTCATCAATTCAAGAGCTTGGTAATCTATCTTATTCAAATGATTATGTATCTAAACTAAATGATATTCATTCTCAGATTTTTCATATATTTATAAAAAATAAAAACATGCCATATACTCCATTACTCGCAAAAAATGGTTGACTTTGCAAAAATGACATTCAAAGGTTCCGACGTTGAATTTATTTTAAAATGTAAATTTTAGAAAGATTTTTTGCTTAGGCAATATCACATCTCAGCCAAAAACAGCACATATTCCACTCTTAAATCTGAATGAATCGTTTCATAACCTTATATGGTAGAATCTATATAAATATCCATTTACTTATAAATTCAACGTGGGAACCTTTAGATGTCATCATCGAGATGTCGGCCATTTTGGACGAAAAGAGGTGTATATTATCATATAAACAATTAAAGTGTGTAAAAGCATGTCAAATCAGCGAAAAAATATTTTCACTGTTATCTGATGGTGTTCATTTTCAATATTTAAAATTATTTCATTCAAGTTTAATAGTTTACACTCACTACATAACATTAAATACCTTCAAATCCTGAAATTGGTACTCTTCTCTGAGATGTGGTTGGGGTAGAATCGGGATAACTGTATGCATATCCGCCATCTCAGAAAACTTTTTAAAACATATTAGGATTCCTGAACCATAAAGTGGAGACATGGCTTGAATTTTATCAAAAACGTCAGGGTTAGTCCTGAACTATTTCCAATATTTTACGATAACATTTCATGAATTCATTATATGAGCTGTCTATCTAAGTAAATTTACAATTGGGTTTCAAGATCAAAGTAAGTATTCAGAGAAAATGAATTACGGTTGATCGATTTGACAGGAAACTGCTAATCGGTTTGCTATCTTTCATCATTTACAATATTCAAGGCATCGTTCATAGTATCCGTGGTTTTCCTGATGCTGCGCTTATCATAATCTTATCTGTTTGGGTTCGTTGGTTTTAGGGAGCATACGCTAGACGCTAGATTTGTTTATTTCTTCATCCCTAAAATTCATCACATTTTAGGATATTGCGTATTTTAAATAATATAAGAAACTGAGGAGCAGTGACAGATATCGATTTTTTGGCTTTTTTAATTCAATTAATGAATAAAATGGAAGAATATCCCGTTTTTCTTAAAATATAAAGTAAATTTTAGAAAGATCCTTTACGGTTTGGCAAAATCAAATCCCAGTAAACGACAACACATATTACACCCTTTAATCTCAATAAATATCCTCACAACCCAAAAGGTACAATTTATATAAATATCAATTTACTCTTGATTAAAAAACCGGAACCTTTGAATTGCATCATCCGACAATCGGCGATTTCAGACGGAAAATGGTGTAAACAAATCTATACCGATTGAGACAACAAACAGTTAAATTTTATTTCTTTTATAGTAAGGAAAAAAATTATTTGTCAAACTACCTCTTCAATAACAGATCGTAAATCTTCACCTGTAGTGGATTCAGTCGGTGGAGATGGTTGTGATACCGTTTGAGGGTTTTCTGGTATCTGGTTGGTCTATAAATAAATGATTGATATAAATATCGAAAATAGTTTGAAAAAAGAAATGCTTTTAGTAAATATCTGTAAAATATAGGAGTCGAATTTAAGTGTTAAGTATCAATCATGATCTAAAATAACTTGATTTAATGTTAAAATGTCGATATATATGAATTTTTTGAACTATATGCCTGTTATATAAAAATATTAACATGCTAACAATTGGGGTGGACTGAATACATTTATTTGGCTTTAGTATGATATTTAGAGTAACTATTATTATATTCCGAGTTGAATGTGAAATGAAGATTAATACCGATTTGACTCAGAATATTCATCAAAATATAACCTGTGTATTTAAGTATTTCAACTAACAAAATATTGATATCTTTTTCGATTTTGTTGAACTGGAATTCGTAGGAAATAATCGCTTGATTTTATTCACACATAGATTAACCTACTTTGGGCTAAATTTCATAAAAAATCAAATATAAGTATACAACGCATTTTAAAATCCCATTTACATCAGTTAATAAAATGTTTGAATATTAAAGACGATAGTTTGTTACAATGATTTAATTTGTATAAAATGAATCTTTGAATTTAACATGTTTTTTGTACTTTTCAAAACCACTAGATTCTAAATAAAAGGACTGTCAAATAATACCACATGTTACAAATAATTTTGTTTGGTCATATATTGATATAGAGACCATATTAATAATATCGAATAATCTCGGCATAATATTGAGCATATATTTGAGTCATGTTATAAAGGAATCTACGATAGAGAGTCTAAAACAAACATAAACAAAAAAAATCATAAAATGGCTATGTTATCTAAAATTTCAATGTAAATGACACAAAATATTTATGAACAAAGTATACCGTAACTATCGATTTTTGGTTTGTGTCGCTTTCACCAGGAATAAGCGAACCCCGTTGAACAGAAGACGATTCCTGTTGTATCAAATCTAAATTAATGTATTAAATACCGCTTAGTGGTTGATTAGCATTGAATTGTGGCGCCTCAATCATGTTAAAAACCTAATTTTCAAGAATGGGTATATCAACAGAATGTAAGTATATAAAATCTAGAATCACAAATATATGTATTTTGGTGGTTTTTTAAATGCGTGTTAAATTTATACAAAACACTCTTAATAATGTTCAGAGTGGTTATAACTGACTTTTATTCTGAAACCACGGATCAAAATTTCCGATGACGAAGAGAAATCTATATTTTTGGATCTGTGAGATTGTTATGTATACAGTCTAAAGTTCATAAATCTCGATTAAAAAATGAACCGAATTCCACTAATTTAATAAATCTATTGAGAAATTCCCATATATTGATCTGAAAGTCAGTTTGTGTTGATGGTAGTAACATTACATTTACAGAATTAGCATCGTTGATTGTGTTAAACAGTACATTTTTTGGGTACAAAAACAAAAAATTGATTTATTTTACATATTTGATTCCTAAAGTGTAAATTTTGTGGTATTTTTCATATTCTGAAAAAGGTTACGCGCGATACTCAATAGAGTGGGCGATATTTATGATACAAGTGGAAAAATAAATCATTTGAACGGCTTGAATTATGATGCGCTCTGTGATTTATGAATCTATGATTTTTCTATGTTACAGTCGCCTTTTTTCGTTTTTACACTCATGATTTGTTTTGGCATACACGATATTCACCCAAAAATAGCTGTGTAAAAATTATTTGAGTAGTCAGGTACGCGTCAATCGATTTGTTTATTTATTTTGAATTTATATTCAAAAATGAGTTTTAGTATTCAAAATACAAACGATTATATATACTCAACTTCCAACTTAGTAATTAAGGTTTGATTTAAAGAAAATGTTGATTGCTGATTGTATATCATGTGTTCAATCGCCCATTTGAATGCGAATCCCTCATTTATATAAATCATATGACACGAACCACCGTAAATGTTGCGTCATTTATAGAATGAGATCAGGTATTCTTGAGAAAAAAATGAAATACAATTATTTATCATAAATATTTTTCCCTAATTTAAAGAAGGATCAAAAGCATGAATCTAAACTCAATTAAATCACGAGAATATCAATGCAAATATTTGACTAAATTTAAGATTAGAATTCACGTCATAAATTAATATAAAGCTATGAAATTTTAATAAAATATAATTTTGACAAATTATCAAATGTTCAACAATATAATAGCGTTATTAAAAAATGTAGAAAAATACACAAATTAATATTAGATTGAAACAATATAAATGTACGATTTCAGTCAAATTCAAATGTTTAAATACCTGTTCTACAATTGACTTGTCAAAGTAGACATCGGGGGTTTCAGGTATTGCAGTTGACAAAGGATTCTCATTTCCCTAAATTATAGTTTATTAAATAATAATTTAGTAAAGTAATCTACAGTAATACACGAATTTAATCAACTGATGTGTTCAATTAATCCAAAAATATTGACATTCATCAGATAAACTTGTAAATTTTGTTTGTCATTCGAAAAGGCCACATTAAAAAAAATTATGGTAAACTTGTTTAAAATAACCATTATATTGTATGCTGAATGATTTAAATTATTTTTCT
This sequence comes from Thelohanellus kitauei, assembly GCA_000827895.1. NCBI lineage: Eukaryota > Metazoa > Cnidaria > Myxozoa > Bivalvulida > Myxobolidae > Thelohanellus > Thelohanellus kitauei. The sequence goes on from JWZT01000093.1 coordinate 89,373, forward strand.
GGGCGAAAAATAAGCAAATCGAAGACCGAAAATTATATTATAGTCTCAAGATTTTACAATTGTACTATAACCAAATTGGAAAAATGCGTCAATTGATCGATTCAATGGATTATTGTCGTTTGGGGACCAAGATAATTTAAAAATCAAGTAATTGTGTTGCAGAAAATTGTGTTAAATTGTCAGACTTCCTTCTGTAACAATTTATGATAAGATAAGGAACGTTGTCGAATAATGAAGAGGTGCGACATCCATAAGTCAAAACTGTAAAATGATTTAATCATTTTAATAAATGTTTTTAGATATACTTTATAAATCATCAGTTTCGAATTCTTAAATGTAAAAATATTTTTCAAACATATTCAATCAAGCTATTTCCCATATCAATAAATATAAACATCACAGCTCAAATAGTAATTATTATTGAGTGATCTATATATTAAGAAATAATATTTTAAAAATCAGATTGAATTACTTCGTTTACAGAGGGCGTCTTCAGATCATCTGGTTGATCCGAATTAAAAGTGTTCTCCAATCTCTAAACATTAATAATGTTCAAAATAAATGAGCACAATTTGTGAAATTTTTCTTCACATTTTGGGAGATATAAAACATGTATTAGAATGACGTCACATGCAGTTTTGGCTGAAACTATTTTAATGCTTCATTTTTAACGGTTGATAATTTAAATAACTTTGTTATCATGTTCTAAAATGAAGTATTTTCGTCTTACTTCATTTTAAATATTACATAATTATAGATTTGATAATTGACAAACTGGAAGATGGTTATTAATATGATATTGATTTTCATGCTTTTTCTTCTCAAATGGCATTTATAGCAAATCAAATTGGGTACATTTTTTCTCTACTGCGGTAATACCAATAAACACATGCTTAACCGACGACGGTCATTTATCCCACGATATAAACGCAGTTTTTAATGAAGAATAGTGGACAAGTTAAATTCAATTAAAATTAATTAGAACTTCTAAGATAGCCAATAAAACAACACCACGATTAACGAGGGTTATTAACATTATTCAAGTCGTTCTATAAATTATATAGATATATTCACGCCGATCTATCTCATGTCATTTTTGGTAACCATTTTGATCAAATCTGTATGATTAAAATAACATTAGGTTAGACCATTTCTATGAGAGAAGTATTGAAGTTGTAACGTCAGTTTACTTAAAATGTATGGATGAAATCCTAGAAATTAAGTTTTATATCATATTCGAATCTAGACCCACATTTGTGGGATTAGTAAGAATCTGTTAGTATCATTTTTGATTCAACCACCTAGAGAATATATATTATGGCAATTCAAGTGATCTTTAATCATTAATTTAGAGACACAAAGACACCGATTAATCAAATAATCTTCAAATATTATCATGTTATAGTATCGAAAATACATAGTTTTTCGTAAAATGTTGATAAAATTATTGTGGCATTCAATCTACGGATGTGTAGTGAATTGACAATCGACGAACATATATAAAATAACACTAATTCACAGTAAAATTGTACATAAAATATTTGGTCCATTGTTATAAAAATAAAGGGCGATTTTATGCCATACAAACATAAAAACTAGATCAGTTTAGTTTAATTATTCATTCTTAATGAATTCAAAAATTTTAAATTATGATAAAATTCATATTTTATTTGTTGCGTCATCAATTTTCAGTTTAATGAAACCTGGCAATTCTAAGAAACATATCGGTTAATTAGAGAATTGCTAACTATTTGCCGTTTGCGTATAAAGATCTAAAGCACGTTAAAATAATACAAGTAAGTTTAACAACAAAGATTTTAACAACGTCTATAAGGTTTCGTTTTTTATCGATATGTAGAATGAGTTAAAGTTTTTCAATTAAAAATTTACGTAGTTATACACCATTTTTCGTCCAAAATGGGCGACTTTCCGATGAAGAAATTCAAAGGTTCTGATGCTGTTTTTATTAATAAATTGATATTTATATAGATTGTACGTTTTACCACCGTGAGAATATTCATTCTGGTTCAAGAGTGGAATATGTGCTATCATTTATTGATATTTTATTTTGTAATACAGCAAATACTGTTTACAAAATTAACTTTTTATAATAAATTATTTCGGAATATTTGAATGTTGTTGTCGAAGAGTTGGCTATTTTGGACTGAAAATGGTGTAAATTAATGAATCTCAAAAATAGGCATAATTTGAGACTTTTATATATAACATTTTAACTGTATATCTTCGTAAAAACCTCAAAGTAAAAAAAAAGTGTAAATTCTGCCTTAGCAATTTCTGATCATGCGAAAAGTATATCTTATACGTCTTTTTGATAGCATCTTAATGCACGATCAGAATCAGAGTTATATATATTCTAAAATGTAACTGAAGTTTCTTTCAGTGTTTGAAGAAAGGTCATATCGTTCAATTTACGCATGAAGTTGCATCAAAATAGAAATAAATGTATATTGTTGCAACTTACATCTAAAATATGTTGTCGCGCCTAACTTGTATTTAATAAAGTCTCGAACAACGTAAGTCAAATTTCTTAGATGATAGAGGCTTTTTAGTTCAAGTTGGTGTTTTTGAAATTAATTTTTGAACACAAATAACTTATCGAAATCAAACGAAAGATTATAGTATGATTTTCATAATTCCGTTATTCAAGAATCTTGGGATATAATTATACGCTTTGATACTAATCATGGCAGTTTTATTGTGATTTAATGAAATCGAAAAAAGGTCGATCACAAAAAAAGGCCCACCTCGGTTACGAGAGTATCAACAATAGACACAACAAGTATATCTATTTATTGTACTGCCAATCCATTCGGGTTAGTTTAGAAAAAATAAATAGACAATATTATAAAAGGGAAAATGTACAGGTATATATCGAAATTAATATTCTTGTTAATGCTCTGTGAGATGCCTTCATGGACAACTTAAGATACAAAGATGGCTCAATGATATTTAAACTGTTTTACAAAGAATTATTTGCTATTTATCATCCGCTTTTAAACCGTATTGAGTATATGTTTTGAATGTGGAAGGGTTAAATAAACAGATGTATACCCGAATATGATTCGAGATACTCTACTTTATGGTAGAATTGTTTGATGACTATCAAAAAGACAAAAAACCCTGTATGAGAATGTGCTTAAACAGTGAAATTAAAGAAAGCTAAACAATATTCGTTAGTATTTGTCTATTTTATGAATAAAATTTTACTCTATCAAATTGAATTTCGAAAAAATCAAATTGAACTAAAAGATATCTTCTAGCATAATTAAATCTGATATTTTTTAATAAACGACTGTTCGAATTCAACCAGAATGATAAATTCTGAATACTTGTAGAATTACAAGTTGATTAATTGTCAATAATTTTGAATATTCAATTAGATAGTGATTAAATTGTTGATTCCTTTCAATCAATAAATTGTAACTCGAGTAGATGAAAACGTCTATTCGATCACCTTTTTTATAACTATAATGTTATAGTGAGGAAACAGGAAGAAATATGACTTTTACACAAATAATTACAATAAGTCGATACAAGTTAAATAATAAAGCATTTGAGTGTTTTTCTTTAAGTAATCGAATCGATTTCCTTTACGGATACTCAGTAAACATCCTAAAAAAAAACTCTGAATTGAAATTTAATCTGATCTTTCATATTGAATTAGAATATTTTATTGCTGGTTTTGGTGTTAGGTAGGTACAAACAACACAGAAGATAAATTTAAATTGACATCCTGTATCAATGATTTGAATTAGAGGACCGTTAATCTCAAAAAATATACTCGTGAATAAAAAAAAAGTATCTTCTAGTCCTGTAAAATCGGATGAATATTTAACAGAAACCTGTCATAAAAATGACGAGACAGAAAAAAGGATAAAATCACTATCCATGTTTTGATAATAAAGAAATGAAAATGAAATAATTTTTTAAAGAATATAGAAATAATCAAGCTTTTAAAACCTGTGAATAATATTTAATTATAACAAATATTTTAACCATTTTTTATAAAAATGAGAAAAGATACGATCAAAATATTTTGATAAAAGATAAATTTAATACCTCAGGGTTTGAATCAGGTACCATTTGTGCCGGCGATTGTGTAGAGTACTATCATCGGCCGATTGTTGCATACGTGTAATCTATGTATTATGAGCAGATGATAATAAAAGTACTTCATGGATTAAAAAAATTGATATGCCATAAATAAACAACATATAATTAATATAAACACATTTAAGATGAAGTTATTTAAAATCTAGAGTAATTTGAGAATTTTTAAAAAGAAACACGATGACGTACAGTGGTCGTAGCCAGTTAGGCTAAAAATAACATGCGAGAACTTTTTTATAAAACCAATAAATGATCATAGAATATGGCATTACAATATATTTATAGTTGATATATCGATGCACATACGAAACGATGTTAACCGTAAATATCCGATTTAAAATTAAGAAGAATATTTCTCGATTCTATCAACGATTTAACAATAATTTGACTATTGAAAGCAAATTAAGTACATACGTCTAGAATATTCGTTACATTTAAAATGAAAACAAAACCTAATGATGTTAAAGTTATCATTTTCATACATATACATCAAAAAAGATAAAGATCGGTCAAACTAGTAAATGTCTTCGTAGAATTACGTAAGGTTTGAAAAATATAAGTTGTGTGACAGCCACACTCTAGTAACAGAAGAATTGATCCTTGTTATACAAGTACACGGATGAAATTTCATTAATATTTTGATTTCAATTTTTTTTTGCATATGGGATAGGGAAGTATGATAGGAATCGAGAAAGATGAATTATTATTAAAGAAAATCCACATATTGATAGTTCTTTCGATAAAATATTAGAGAAACCAACCATTTAACATCTTTTTATCCCGCTAATTTGTTTTGATCAAATTGGTGATTTTGTAGAGATCGAAAAATGTATTAAAAAAGAAAATGGTAGGTTCCGTTATTATTGAGATTGCAACAAAAACCTCAGTCGATCAAATACAAGGGTAATATTTTTGTGGTGATAAACTAAGATAATTATATATGTATATTTACACCTCGAAATTCAAAAATTCTGAAATCATGTATAAAATATGTATTTCAAACGTATTTTTCTGCAAAAATATTCGAAATCGTTTTCTTAAACCTTTTCGGTTTTTCTCAATTGTTCATTCACATAAATAAAGTTTTTTAGTATGATGATGGCCCTAAATTCAATATTATGATGTTTAAAGATGGCGCTAAAGATAATAATTTTACAGGAGTTAATCCGTGTATTCACCAAAAGAAATTATTCATCGAATTAGTTCACATCATACAGAGAGACATATTTAATTAAGATACACGTAGAGAACAATATGACTTGTATTTCAACTATTTATAAATTTTGCCATATGAATATGTTGCATCATATAAATGATCTCTTATAATTTTGTTAATAAAAAAAACATGGTTCACTACATGCATGCTCTGATCATTAAAAAAAATTAGAAAATTAGGGGAAATATAATCGTGTTTGATCCTATTAGAAATGATAAATTATATCGTAATTATTTACAGGATAGATGATATACAGTCAACTCCATTAAGGTGTACGTTTTTTCTATTGTAGAGGCAGTGCACTTAACCGGAATTGACTGTATTGAATCTGATAATTAGTTGATTTAAATTCTTTGAATTATATTAGAATGGCAAATTGTCTCAACCAATCTAATTAAAAGTTAAAAATGTTTTAATTATCTAAAATATCCAAAATGCAAACAACAAAATACTTTTAATAAGTTCAATTTTTCATAGATTACAAGAACAACTTTATGGTATAGTTTTGCATGGAATCTCAGTTCAAAATATAAATGGTCAAAACTCTGAAATGAAGATTGATTCTATCGGTCATTTAGAATTTGCATGGTTTTTTTGGCTGTATCAAATTATGATTAAGGTATAAGAAACACGAATGATAGAAATTAAAAAACCTAAAGCCATGTGTTTGATTCGAATCGTGAAAAATCGCATATCGGAGACTCATTTTTGATTTACAACACGAAACGGAAAAATAAAAGGGACAAAATGATATCTATTTTCAGGAAGACAAATTAATGAAAATAGGTATTCATTAATAATAAAATAAATATTAAGGGTTTTAAAACTACAAAAATGGCTAAAAATCAAAATGGGATAGATCGATGACAGTTTTTTAACACTACAGATGATAAAATTTGAAATATGTTTTAGAATATAAGACAAAATAAATACCGAAATCGTTTGGGGTGGTGTCCATTTCTCATGGAACTGAAGCCGTGGGATATTACCAGTTTCAGGTTGATGTGCGAGGCGAATCTATTAATTAGAGGTCTAATAAACGAGAATGGTTGTTATCTGTTTAGTAAAAATATCATTTTTTATTAAAAAATAAACAGTTCAATAAAATGTGAGATATATAATATTAAGGTAGATTTTGGGAGCGCACGAAAACATCGGATGTTCTCACTTCTTCTGATGAGAATTTGTTTTTTGAAAGGATTGTCGTCGCCTACATATTATGCGCAGGATTCAGTCTCAGACAGAAAAATATTGACATCAAATGTAAAAGCCAACGATATGGCTTGTTCAAGCAGAAGTACGATCCTTAATACAATGAGTGTTTAAAGAGAGTGAATTAATACAGATTTGGGGTTGTACTACACCGAGTATCATTGAATTTCGTTTTTTAAAACATTCAATTATCTAACGGAAGAAAATAAATCTCGCATTTGAAGATGCTGTTCATCAAAATCTTCGTATTCCATGGCAGAAATTTCATAACTAAAATTTATTTTACATATTAATCCAGCGATCACAGCCACTATTCACCTCTCTTGGAAATACTTATTTGCCGATAAACCTATATCTTGCTGTTATCGGGGAGTTCTAAATCCCTCCTTGGGCCGGTAAGATTCTTTTTAGGCTTACACACGAGAATTTAATAGACATCCGTAAAATGACATAATAATCAGTGTGTGAGATGAATCTCTATCAATGTTTTTACCATAAATAATTGATGAAAGATGAAAAATGGATCGGTAATCCTCATTCTATTTAAATAAACGCGTAGGAATTGCTGTAAACAAGAGAATGGTCGACTAATCATCTCTAAAGGGTCTAATGGATACACAATATTATCAGTAAGGTGATCGATTTATCTTGCATATGACATCCGAACTAATTATAATTCTGCCTTTCAGAATAAACAAGCGATAAAATACAGATATTTGCCTCTTTATGATTAATAGTACTCACGTTGATATCCATCGAACAAGAATTATTAAATTTATTGGGTAATGGTTCATTTAAATTTTACAGGTCGTTATATACATTAATTGTATTTTTAGTGAAATTTCCCTAAATTTAATATTATTTTTGCTTGATATCTTTCAATAAATGTTCTCCCAAATCGACAGCTTTCTTTCAGTTACAGAAGAATTAGAAATCTTTCGCATCATATGAAAGTCATATCGATTGAGCTGAATCATTACTGAAAACATTTTTCCCTGCATCACGAGGAAACTGGATGTGTAGGGTATGACTAGTCACACTCTAATTAAAGAAGGGCTTTAATGCACTCAATCTTTTAGCTTTTCAGTCAATAATTTAACCATCATGAACAAAGTAGTCATGTCAATGAATGATTGGGAATTGTTTCAAGATAGAATACTCGTGAATTTGTCAATGTGATCCTGTCGTGGAAGAAATTATGTAGGCTAGATGGCGTGTAGATATAACATATGATTTAACTCCATAAGTATTCATCAACGGTAATCAGATTCCGACATCCCAAGAATTAATACCCGTGCAGTTATCGGCATGTTTTTAAAAAAAGTGGTCTTGTTTGTTAGGTACCATACTCCAATATAAGCAGAGTATACCACAGGATACTGAAATCATACACCATCTTTTGTCTTCGATTTGACAAAAAGCCTGTCGATCTTAGAAACCCAAACCAGAATTATATATTGGTTGTGTGTTCGATTACTTCCTTTAGAATTTTAACATCTATTTAAATTGAAATTAAGCAGTGAAAGATGAGTCAAAATGAGATCATTCTGAGTATTTGACAACCTCTAAGAAACAGGTTCAATGATTTGGATTTACTACAGAATAAAAGACATGTTTCATAATAAGTCATTGATTCCTGGTAAGAGTAAATTAATATATTAACAAAAAGGTGACGGTCTTACAAATAGCCTGAACCATCGTCACAGAAAATAATTTGTCGAGTCAATGGATTCGTACTTTCATAAAACCTTTTGTTCAACCATTCTTTCGGACTCTGCAGAGTCGATGAAATTTATAAGTAAACAGATATGATTCTGATAACCTTCTATCACAGAAAAGATTTAGAAAGTGCGTAACCGCTAAAACGCAGTCATGGTCTTTTATGTAACGACTTATCTACCGACGATGAGGATATCTTTCTGACAGCAGTTTTGGAGTGGGTCATTGACGGGCTATTATACAAAATTAGCCTATCAATCTGTCGAATACTTTTGGTTATCAAAAGTACAGTTATATAAATAATTTTCCATGTACAATATATTTATATAATCAATATTTCAGCAGCATCTGAATGGTATTCTTTATTGATGATTAAAGTGATTTACACGACTGTTGATTGATATCATCATAAAACATTGGTATATACGGTCGAAGGTGTATAACGCCATGACACACATCTGAAAGTAATATATACATTTAGTCTCTCCAAGAAAAACTATTTTTTGTGCCCTTTTAGCATACATATGAGAGCTAAACTTGATCAAAAGACTTAACTGTACATTGATAAGAGAAAAATGGTTTGAAATCATAAAAATGATTATACACCGTAAGGATAAATCGATTAAATTGAAAACCTTATGCTAAATATATTACATCTATCTCAAAAGAGACCAGTTTTTTGTGTTTTTTAAGGTTAAGGTAGTTAAAACAATAACAAAATCATGAAACGTGGCAGTATTCGAGGAATAATTATATTATCAACATAATTATCTGAGCCAAAAAGGATTTAATCCCAAAATATTTAAGTAAGAACTAAATGAAATCTGTCAGAAGGTAAATCGCATGTCACAACTATCGATCGCAACGACGCTGAGTCACAAAAAATAGACCGCAGTCCCAAGTAGGATTTCAGTTTTGGAGGGATCGATATCGTAAACATCTTCCGTATTTGGAGAATATAAATACATCTTCCAAGTGATTAGTCTTTTACCTTTTTGAAAATTGAGAGTGATACCCTGATAATATTTACATTTTTCATTTAGAGATCATAAAACACTTCATTTTTAAGGGTTTGTCATTTCTTTTTATACTTGCAGCCAAATAAGGCCATAATATTTCGAATGAAAACGCATTATAAGTTATCTCAAATCTTCAATCAAAAAGATTGGGCGCACGCCTCTACTGACAACTAGTGACAGCCAAAATTCTTGTATGACAAATCGATAATCCAGTTGGTGATGAAGTTAGTACAACTGTGAATGGAAGATCGATTGTGTTAAATACCAATATTCAGTACGCCAAGCATGTGAAAACGTGTACTACTGTGTTGCCATAAAGACATATTCTAGCAATTTATGGAGAAAATAACCAAAATATATATAAGCGACATTCATATACAAAGATGGTACCAAAAAACGGCTTGAACGATAAAAAGAAACAAATACAACTCTCGCAGTTATTCTTGAAAAAATCAAATAATGCAATTACATTATCGTGTCTAGTGATGTCATACACTGATATAAATGCACTACGATGTAAGTATTGGGCTAACATACATTTAAGCTCCATAATAATGGCCAAAATCATGATATGAAATTCTTTGTGACGAAGGTCTCAAATCTGCAACCCCTAATACAGACATTATAAACCACAGACAATGTGGTAGGTTGGGTGGTGTATGAAAGCTGATGATGAACACGGGGATAAAAACAATGCAATTCTACTTGTATTTTTAAACATCTTATTCCGTACAAGTAAATGACGTCGGATGTATTTCTATGCTACAAATCATTTTTATCTATCCAAAACACATTAAAATTCAGATTTATTTAAAATGTCCAATCTACTTCTTTCAACGAGTAGGTAAATAAAATCAGAGATCGTTTGACTGATGTAACCATACTGAGTATCTTAAACGAGCACAAAACACAATATATCATGGATATTGAAAAACAGATACAATTTACTAATACTTAAATTATGCGGCAGTCTGTCAATAATCGTTTGAATGATTTAATTGTACGAATACACCCACAGCCTTTTAAAAAATATAAAGAGCAACTTGTTCAACAAAAATAATTGTGAAAAAACCAATTCAAAAATGAACCGACAGGGATTTGGTAAATGTTCTCTGAGTGGGATTTTCGCTATTTGATAGATGTCTGTTTTCTTGGAATAGGAGTCCATGATAAATTATAAAATGATCACCAGAATGGCGAAGATTCTCTCAAGACGTAGTTCTACAAAGTATGATAGAATTTCATCCTTTTATCAAGCTAAGTTTCTGTTTTATTATTCCATCAGTGAACTGATTCAGATCGAAATAACAGAGCGGATAGATAAAAGTTGACTCCATTGTACAGAGATGCTGTATGGAACGTCGCATACTAATTCCTAGCCCATGATCACAAAGAACCCTTTCGTCTGAGTTAAATCCAAAGATATCCAAACGGTTTTGAAAAAAAATAGAGAAGTTGTATCTTGATTTGTATCTGAGTGATAACCACCAAAGACAGATAAACTTCAGGAAAATATTCAAAAATGTTGCCCACTTTATACCAAAATCAAGTCATACAACAATGCTTAACATTTTCAGTGAAAGAGTGTTATAAATCGAGTGATATCTTCAAACATTTGTTGGTAAAAATTTCGTTGCAGGTAAAATATTAATCTATATCAAAAAATAAGGAAATAAGGCTGTTAATATTTAGTCATTCACCTACCAACATTTTTGTGTGTAACAAAGTTAATCGTTAATAAGAATATTTTAATTTTTTTGTAAATTCTGTTTTTAATAAAAAGCATTTCTTCTTTGAAGTATGACATCATTAACAGTTAATTTGAAATACAAAAATGATTTATTACTTCATATTATAAAAGCACACTAGAGAAAATCACATGATATTTAGCGTATGACCTGAAATTATACCCTTGGAAACTACTAACTGACTGTAAGAGATAGGATTGTAAAAATTTAAAAATAAATATGGGCCTAATTCATATGTTTGGGGGACTCATTTTAAGAATTAATCAATTCGTAAGAATTTACAGCAACTGTAATGAAACTGTGATACCGAGTCCATCTATTTATATTATCGAGATGATGGTAAATTTTCATTGTTAGAAACTCGCGAATCCCATTTCTAATCAACTATCGAGGGTTTTAATGCGTTCAGCTATCATTCGCAATGTTAAGTATCTATGGGGCAAGGGAATCTATCGAACATTGTCATATGTACGTTTTCATGATAAGAATGCGATTTCTCTCTCCCTCAAATCTTTACATTAGATAAAAGTCATGAAGTCATGGTTTGTAACAACCCAGAGCAACAATATCACATTTCAGTTTAAATTTGCAGGTAACCATGATCTGATATTTTTTAATGTCACATAAATGATGGATAAAGAAATTTATATCTGTAGGCAGAAACTCAAATATTTTCATTAAAAATTACGAAAGCACATGATTATTTGATCGCTGCAGCATCTTTAAAGACTTTTTTAATATACCATTAAAGCTCTTGCCCAAAATAATAAATTCGAATCTGTTCTCGTTGACTTAAAGGCAAACCAAAGAATCTAGGTGTGCTCCCTGTACACCTAACGCGACAGCTTTGAGTCTCATTATACCAATTGAACACCTAACTTCACATGACAACTTTACATGAAAATGAATTAAAAAAAAACATATGTGTCAAAAAAAAAGCAGAAACTAATAAAATAATGGGTAAAATGGTCAAAATCAAACAAAGTAAAAAAATCAGAAATCTATGTGTTAAAATAACAAAAATCATACCGCTGAGAGGAATATCAACACTATGGTTGATCTGCGGCTTGACATGCTGAAAGGTTGTGACAAAACTTGAGCTTGCGCAATCGGTTAATGTTTTATAAATAAAAACTTAATCTTTTATCCTAAATTAATGATTAATGACGTATTAGCGTAATGAGCATAGAGTTAATGTGTCATTTAGAATAAAATGAATATCACTGATTATTCGTGTTTAGACAGTTAAAAATCTTATTTTGTGATATTTTGATTATGTGTAAAGTGAATTTATCTATCCTCACAATAAAGTATTGTCCTATCAAGCTGTTCAATATAAATTAAATATTTAAAAAAAAGGAATAAAATTTAATTCCATTAACAGATTTTAATAATCATATATTCGTTGGAAGATAAGAGATAATTAAAATAATTAATTGACCCCTACGTCACAGGCTTATCCTGTTGTTAACAAAACCGATCAAATGACGTTATTAACACCAGCTTAAGAAATCTAGTTGATGTTATAATTTGTGATCTTTCGTCATCTGCTTTGATTGAACCCACGCGTTATCATGCTTTTATTCAGTGTGATAAATGAATTAAAGATTTATCCCGAATGTGATGACGACATACACAAAGATATGCTACTCAATACATTAATCGTTTCAATTAATTTGTTTTACACTTTAGGCTTGCGGAGTAAAGAATTATTCAAGATACTCTTGAAGCTGAAGCCTGAAAAAAATTAGAATGACGGAATCATGTTCTCACCTTTAGATATATACAATTCATATTGATCATCTTGGTATAGCCGTAGTACGTTGATGCTGGCGAAGTTCTTGAATGACTTAATTACAAAAGTCAGATCATACGAGTCATTACTGTTAAAATAACAGTAAATTCGTATTTTGAGTTCATAACTTGCAGAAGATACTGAGATGAACAACTCCAATCATTTGTTGTGGGTGTTGGCTGAATTTATAGCTTATTGATGTATACATCATTAGGTAATTTATTCTTTCTACGTCTACTATCATGCTCATTAATTATATTATAAATAATCCCGTTATCAATATATTTGACCTCGCCTGGATTTATAAGGTCTTATAATTTTATTGTAATAGCTTACATTTAGCATTATGTCATTTAATCATAATGAAACCTATCGTGTACATTCGTTAACTATAATGTGTCGAAACCTTGTAAAATTAACTTGATGATAAACGTCGCTATTATTCACAAATTAACAGACATGGCTGTAAGATAACGATAAACTAAATAATACGATTCGTTACGAGTTATCACGAGGAGTTATGCTACATTCATCCCCATCCTTTGAATGTGTAGAGGTGATCGTGGTGTATTCGATACTGCTGTACAATTTTTTCCGGCGCTGTGATTTTTTAGTTGTGGTGGATGTTTTCTAAGATTATAAATGGACATATGAACACGGATGACAGTTGTCCTGTTTCTGATGATTCCCTCATCGCCAGATCGCCTTGATAGTAATTTTGATCATGAGCCTTCTTATCTTAATGCTTTTTCTGATAATGTTAAATTCTCGCTAGGTTTACTTTTTATCTGTCTTCGAGTTATTCTTTATTGTTTTTCAACTACTCTAACGCTGCTTCGTGATCTGAAATTCGACTGACGTATAGTGAGATATTATAGGGTATTCGACATTTACTTTGCTTCTCAATTTTTTCCGTATGTGAGTTCTGCTGGCGAGAAACCCGTGGACAGATATTTTGCGATTCTAGCTGCGAGGTCAATGTCGTGAAGATTTTCATCCGGCTAATGTGGAGAATAGGTAACTCCAATCGAGTTATGTATTAAATGTTCGGAATTTGCTCATTTTCTGTTATTTTGAGTAGCCTAGAATTTTTAGAACGCGCTGTTATACTATAAGAGTGGATCTTTTATATATTTGTTAGTTTTCAGCATCGCTTGACATACAAAAATAGAATGCAAAAAATCTGGTACCGTGAAAGTTTCGACGCCGCGAAGAAAGTATTAGATCGTAGTGATTTGAATGCCAAGCCATCGATGCTTGCTGCCTTTTTTTATCATGCTCATATAGTTACCACAACATAATTTGCTATTATAAAGTAGTCCTTGACGCTTCAACAAACCTCTAAGGTATTTATTGTCGAATTTTAGCAAACTAAAGTTTGCATTGCTTAACTCTTCCAAATTTATATTTTGACACGAAGGAAACCTCATTCTTTCAACGTAAAAAGTATTAGCCTTAAAATAAGTATTTTGGCAAATAAAATAATAAAACAATGATTTATTTCAGCCATCTTTTTAGTGTACGCCCAAAATTAGCCTAATGGAGTTATCTGTTCTCAACTTTAGCCTGTTCATCCTAGTCGACCGATGTGAGTTGACATGGTTACGAAGCATCTATTTGATCGTTCGGTTTTGACTCTCGGCTAGCCTGTTTCCAGATGGGTGATATGGAATAATGCGTGACTTTTTTATTCCAAGAGATCTACATATGCCTGGTATACTGATGATTCAAAGTGTTTTCCTTGATAGCAATGTATTTGATGTGGAATTCTGAATCTGGAAACCGCGTGCTCTATCATTGCCTTCGACGCCGTTTGTGCTGTTTGATCCGGTACTGCTTTTGCCTCGATCCATTTTGTACATGTGTTGATGAAAAACAACGATTGATTTTTTTCCTAAGTTTAGAGTGGGTGGAGACCCCTAGGTGCCTACTTCCCAGAGGTCGTTACTAGGGTCAGTTGCGACTAATCGTAAGGAGCAGCGTGGTTTGAAATTTTTGGACTCGTTAATTTGACACTATGGGCATTGATTGATACACTCAAATCTGTCTTGTTTAATAAGAGGCCAGTAATCGACTACGAGGATTGCGGAAAGGGTTTTATTCATACCAAGATTGGAGAGAGATTTATCATGAAATGATTTGAATAAGTCATACCTCAGATGATGAGGTATTACAGGTCGTAGTGCTCGTCTAGAATGATGAACTAAAACGTTTTAAAGAATTTCTAGCTCATTTCTCCGCTCCCATAGAGACGAATATAGTTGGCTTTTGGTTGAAATCTCATTTCGACCGTTTGTAATGAACTCTATGACCTTTATGATGTTTTGATATTTGTCTTATTCGATGGCCAATGTAACTGAACTCTCTAGAAGTGTTGCAGAAACGCATATGGAGAGGCAGTACTCGATAAACTTTCGTTTTCCGTTGATAAATTCATAGTCGTATTTTTCCAAGTGCATTATCCATTTGTACGGCGCCCATTCGTGTGTTTCATTGTTTTAAAGTAAGAGAGTGTTGTGGTCCGAAAAAGGCTAAATTTTTTTCCCAAGCAGGTTCTGGCGAAATTTGCGGATTGAAAGCATGATAGTCAACACTTGCCTATCTGTTATGCAGTATCTTCGTTGAGTAGAGTTTAATATTTTGCTAAAAAATGATACTGGTGATCAAAGTTGTGAATTTTCTGCGTTAAGAATGCCTCTATTCCATGGTCGAATGCGTCGCAAATTAGTCGAAATGGGATTTCTCCCTTTGGGTTGGATAAAGGCGTGAAACTTGCAATCATTTCTTTGAGTTTTTCATAAGATAATTCGCATGAAATTATCCACAACCAACTGTGACTCTTTTGGTGGAGTCTATAAGGTGGTTGTGCAATATCTGCGAACCCGCTGAGGAATTTAGAATAATAGTTGAAGATGCGGATGAAAATTTGCAGCTGCTTCATATTTGGAGTTCTTTTCCAATTTTTTATGGGTTTAATTTTCGAAGGATCCGGTTTAATGCCATAGCTGGATACGATAAATCCCAGTAAGTTAAGTTTTTCCACGTTGAATTTATACTTTTGTTTTTTGAGTTTCATACCGGCGTTTGATAACTTGGTAAGAATGTACTTTATGTGGAGCATGTGATTTCCCGATTGTCTGATAAAATTTTTATATCGTCAATATATGCCCTGTAATGTTGATGATTTCCGAGGATAATGCCCACCAATCTCTGAAATTATGCTTGCGCATTCGTCAAACCGAAAGGGAGAACATTAAATTCGAGCAGGCTTTGCCAGGGCCTAGACTGAATGCCGTTTATTCATTCGATCCTTCGTCGATTGCGCATTTCCAATAATCGCTTTGCAAGTCGAAAAGGGTGAGGTATTTATAGCCCGAAGAAATGGTCCAGAAGTCAATCTATCAGAGGTAGCGGGTATTCAGCACGTTTAATGATGGAGTTAATTAGGCGGTAGTCTATTTCGAATGTATAAGTACCATCTTTCTTCTTAGTTACGATTGCAGGCGAGCTTCATTGACTATAACTTAGTCTTATTATATTCGCCTTGAGCATCTCTCGAATTATTTGGTTGATTTTTGAAGGTTGGTTGATGTGGATGCATATATGGGAAACAGTTAATAGGTTTGTGGTCTCCAGCGTCGATTTGGAGAGTTGTAACGTTAGTGTTACCTATTTCGGTTGTGGACGTGACCAAGATGTTTTCCCATTTCATTTTAAAGCCCTCTATGATCGATTCCACTGGTTATCGTGGCATGACGTTTCAGCAAGCCTTGCTTTTCTCTTTGGGGAGCATTATATGTGAATGACTTAAATCGATAATTGAGTTGGTTTGAATGATGAAGTCTCTGCTCATAACCAAATCAAATTTCACTTCTTCCGTCACGACTAATTATGGCTTGTCTGAATTGCCGTGGACGTTGAGTGTCTGGATAATGTTTCCGAGTGATTTGATTTTTTTAGCCGCTTATAGTTATGATGTTGATATGTTTGGCAATATATCTAGTTTTGCCACGATTGAGCTTTTAATCCGTGACACGCTGGACAAGTATCGAATAGATCTCCAAACGAGCGCCCTATCTCAAGGATGTCAATTTTTATGAATGGGTTGTTTAGGTTAAAAGACGAGAAATATTCGTAGAATTTATGTAGATAAACTTTGTGTTTATTTAAGGAAAATTCGCCTCAAGTGGCCTCTTTCGAGCATGTTATACAGAGTGCAGAGCCGTTGTAGTCATCCGTTGTGTTGTTAAGAGAGCCACATTTACCTCACCAGTTGTTTTGTCGATATTTTCTTTGGTTTCGGTCTTTTTGTAAGACGATGATTTTTGATTTCTTACTCGAGGATGGATGTCCGCTGTCACCAGTTAATCGGTTCAGTTTTAGAACTGCATTGATAGGGTTGCCCATCGACATTTACAGTTCCTCATCTGCTTTCCAAACAGGATCGTTAGTATCTCTATAGTTTATTAGGTTTTACGCTCATTCGGCGATGACGTTAATGTTTTCGCTGATAAAGGCACATAATATTAGCCGTTTTTCTGTAAAGAGCGAGTCGAAGAATCTCTTTTTTATCATGTGTTGATTGGTGGAGTCTTATGGGTCCATCCTAGCTATCCTGATGAGTGATTCGGATATCTCAATGAACAATAGTTTCGGCTCGTTGGAATTTCTGGAGCAACCTAAGTATAATTCGAAGTAGGCTTTGATAACCGAATTTCTCGAAGTGAGCGACTATCGAGGATTTTGCCTCCGATGTTTGCTTTTCGATTTCCTTGAACCTCTCAGAGCATATTTGAGTCCTTACAGAGTCCGGACAGACAATATACAGGTTAGCAAAGAATTGCTCCTGAGTCCATTTTTGCGATCGACTTGAGTTCGAGCAAGTCTATTTGAGAGAGGATGTCGTGTTCCGTAGTGAATTTTCGGACAATTTTTCTCATGGTACCAGTTGAAAGATAACGATAATTAATCTTATACGCCAAACAAGAAGTTATCAAGAGGATTATGCTACATTTTTCGTGGGAATATAAATTCCATAAGAAACGTGCAAGGAGATGGGATGTGGCAGCACAAATTCGTAATCCTCACGCCACATATGGGACAGAATTTGAAAGTATACGGAGAAATTGTATCAAACCATGAGACAGACAGTTTCCATTATTTATTTTATCTTCCTGATGTTTTTATACTGTTTTTATATATTTGGCTCATTGTAATTTTACTCACATCAGTCTATATATTATTTAGTGAGACTAAGATCATTAGATACATATATCAGTGCTGTATACATTGCATCATTATTATACGGTTTCAAAATTGTTGGTAAAACATTTTAGACGTAAACAGGTTGCGTATCCTATCAATCATTGTAGTAAAGTTTCTTATTTTGCGATTTAAATATGAATCCAATTTTGATATTCTGTAAAATATGTAGTTGCCAAAACTATGTTGATAAAAATAAATGAAACATCCAAAAAACAAACTTGAGTTTCTACATCCATCGTAAATGTTGTGTTGCGGACTACGTCACTTGATTGGTTTTCCAAAACAATATGTCAACTTTTCAAAAACACACGTTAAAGGAGTTGAATTATCTGAAGCTATTTTAGAACCATATTTTGCTGTCAGAATCACCATACGGTTGGAATAAATGGATGAATGAAAAATGGAGTTACGATACTGCATTACATGAAATGTAGTATAAATGTTTCCAATCATATGTTATCAATAAATATTTTGAATTTAAGCAACATAAATAACAAAATTTCTCTCATTATTAAAATTCTGGTGGCCAAAATAGCTTCCTAACTAATTACATAAACCAAAGCAGTTCTCTTTCTTTAAGATATCGATTAAATGCGATACTGTAAGATCAGATTATTATATAAACAGATTTAATAATTATACGATATCACGTTTAACAGGGACTCTTTGTCATCTCTGTAATTATAAGATTTTCATGTCCGATGAAAATTTTAGAAATGGTCATTAAATACCTCGATTAATTGATTGGTTAGAAACATTCCTTTCAGCAGGAAATTGATAATATGCTGAAGGAGTGTAGAGGAACTATATCGAAATGAAAATGATAGACTGGAACTGAAAAAAAGGTTTTTAAATAGTGTAATAAATTATCTATAACAACTTTGCACAACCTCCGGCCCGCGGGAAACATCAAGCATGACGCAAAAATTTATGTAGCACGCAAAGATAAATGTTAAAACCGAAGTATTGCGATTATAGTTGCATATTGTCATGACATTGCGATTTATTATAAGGCAGAATTACAATTTCGCTTTAGTCGTTTGGCTCCTTAAGGCTTGTGAAATTCAAATTGTCGCCCTGTTATCAAAATGTAGGCAAAATTTTTAAACATCTACACCGAAGCTGTGGATTTGTTGACGAAAAAATCATTATGTCGAGTCTTATTAGGCAGTAAGATTGCCATGGATGTGTACGAGAGTCGTATTTATCAAAGTCAGATCAAAGGCTTAAATTTTGCCTAAAATTTAGTATAATTATATGTCATAATAATTTTTATGCATTTGATTCACGGCGAAATTGAATTGGAAAAAGTTATTGTAAATTCTATTATTTGTCGTTCTGTCACATTGTTCACTGACTTTGAACATACAATCCGCTATTAAAAACAATAATCCAGTTTTTTACAAGATTTATAGTTTTACCAGAGCCGTACATAATATAAATATTATCATGGGATACCTGTAAGATTCACATTGAGTGTGACTCTTAAAATTATAATCGGATTAGGACAACTGAATATACCCCATGTCCAATCCAGAAAATTCATGCAAATGGAAGTATTTTGATTTATTGTATGGCAGAACAAAATTTCTTTTTCTTTGTGTCATATTTTTTTAATTCTATGCAACTGGATGGTTTAGATATGAGTATGCCATAGTTGCGCGGAGACTATTTGCGCGGAATTTTTTTCTTCACTATACCTCTAATGTGTATTGAAAGGTACCTTTACTAAATCGATTTTCCCCAATTTACACATAAAATCACAACGCTTGCGTTAACTATATAAACAACTGTCACTCAAAAATCATTAAGTTAAGAAAATGAGCCGTCAAAAAAAACAAAAAGAATTTGACACTGGCGAATATGATGGTTAAGTCGGATTCTGCTCCTATGAAGTGTGTAATTGGTGGTAGACTAGAGTAGCTATGTGTTAACATGTTAGTTTACCATATTATCATGTTCGTTGCACATGTAATAAATTGGCTGGAGCCAGGCAAATAATTTATAAAATAAAGACTATAAATANGGTTGCTTGATCGCTTGCTTGTATTTTTCTCATATTTATAGTTTTTATTTTATAAATTATTTGCCTGGCTCCAACCAATTTATTACACGTGCAACGAACATGACAATATGGTAAATTAACATGTTAACACATTGCTACTCTAGTCTACCACCAATTACACACTTCATAGGAGCAGAATCCGACTTAACCATCATATTCGCCAGTGTCAAATTCTTTTTGTTTTTTTTGACGGCTCATTTGCTTAACTTAATGATTTTTGAGTGACAGTTGTTTATATAGTTAACGCAAGCGTTGTGATTTTATGTGTAAATTGGGGAAAATCGATTTAGTAAAGGTACCTTTCAATACACATTAGAGGTATAGTGAAGAAAAAAATTCCGCGCAAATAGTCTCCGCGCAAATAGGCCCTACCCTTGAGATATTTATTTTGGTCGATATTGTTACAGTATACTCTTATTACCTTTACTCTGTCAGTCATAATCATGTTACTTTTTTGTGCGTCAAATCGATTCTTTCTAGTACGTTTATAATTATATAAGGATTGTTTAATTAAAAATGTGCTGTTTCCAGAATTCGATACACAATTACCATCCTTTACTTAAGGAATATCTGAGAACATCGAATGTTTTTTAATTAAACTAGAATATATATTGTTTCGTTTACAGGATATGAATACTCAACCATTCATAAAAGGACGTTTCATACTAGGTCAATTCATCACACTTTTGTCAACGGTAACGTAAAAGGTGAGTCCAGTTGGAGTCGAGCCCACGTCTCATCAACTCTCACGCAGCGGTCATCTACTCGACCCCTCAGCGCTGTTCCGTTACACAGGATATCATATATATACTTACATCAACCATAGATTTTTTTAAATCGTGGAAAAAATTAAGCCTTACGTGCGTATCCATTTTTATGGCATAAACTCTGACACTATCACAAATACAACAACAACAGCCATTACTATTTACATCAACCAAAAATAAACTATATTTGTTTTCCAACAAAATATGCGAAATCGGACCCCCCCCCCCCCACTACGGACCACAAAATTGAGACTGCACTTACACAACAAAAAATTTTATGTTTAGATTTTTTTTGCAGGATAAATGTCAAGATGAATAACACGACTTCCAACGAATGTGTACGAAATCAGCCGTTTACATAAAAATTGACAACAACATTGTTTATGTTAAAATATTCTTGAATGTGTGTCTAGTTCTGTTTACACACAATTATTTCTGTGATTTGAACGGTATCCGGTCGATTCATCACACATTAATTCAACCAAAAATATTTTGAAGCCTTATCTGTTCAATTTAAACAAAAGGAAAAATTTTGCCATGATTCATAATTAGAAAGTTTATATACTACTCTTACATTTATTATTTACTTCGAAGAAACACAAAAAGAAACACTTTAAATCTCTTAAATTCCGCAAAGTCGATCCTCCCCACAGATATTACAACCTCATTTGCACAAACTGAATGTCTTAATTTTTTCCTGAATTTTATTGCTAAAAAAATGAATGTAGTCCAAAACGTCTTATTCCAGAAGTTTGTTCGACCACAGATTCTACTCAATAATAGATACACGTATCTACTAGCTATTGGATATATCTTTGTGGTTAACATACATTGTTTGCATTTTATGAAGAGTAAAAACTCAATTAAATCTACTCTTGAGGCAAAGTTCTTCAATTGGGACAATATCAACCATCATGTAGAGTATATGGATGATATAACATTGAGGATTTCGATGAGGCTTTGGATCTCTGTGGTTTGAGTGCGTATTTACCGAGCTAACGAAAACAGAATGAGGGAATATTGTATGAATTATATCATTCAGAAGCATTTAAATAAACCTCGAAAAAATATAGATGGCATTTGATACAAGAATTCGCATTAAATGAGGGTTTAACTCAAATTTGACTCACATATTCTTTGAACTATTTAAGATATTTGCTCTCACAACAAAGTTAAATGGCTGTTCTAAGCTTGTCTCTCTCTCGGATAAAAGATGTTTATTAAAATATTGTATCTAGACAACTATTTGCGAAATTGTTGGAATTTTATCGATTTTACGCATAAGATATTCTTAAGTTTAATTAAGCTAACTATTTCTTTATGAATTCATGGAATAAGTCTCTTTACATCGTCGGAGCTATAAATATGGTTGATTATTGTGACGAACGGTCACATATATTATCTTGGTAGACAAAGGCAATATTACATACACTTATTTTCAATTAAAAACACAATAGCGGAACGACAATACATAGAATTACTAAACTTATAATTTATTACATTTATATTGCTAAAAATAAATATATCAGTGTGTTTACATTCTCATGTTATAATTTTTGTTTCTTTCATTAGAATATTTCTTAAAACATCATTACGTTTAAATCTGAGTAAATAATAAAATACAAGGTCTAATAATACAAAATTTATTACACTTTTAAAATAAAAGTGATTTTCCGTAGATATGCGAATATTCTCTTGCTTCTATATGTGTTACATATATTAGTGAACCATTGATTATGATATTTATATCTGTTGCGGGTGACTATAAAAACATTCTAATCATCAATTGATTGTTAAAACTTTATCGAAGTTTTTTCTCGATGTGAAAAATTCAATAATTTTAAAATATCGGATTTTAATCTAGTGGACCAATATGGTGATTCCATTTTGCAATGTCTAGAGCGAATTTGCATCTCTATTATTATTTTTAACATTAGTATCGTAAATGTTCTATAAAGAGTATGAGAATAAGGATTCTCGTCAAATGTTCAATACTAAAATTATGAAATTAACATAATATTCGAAACTAAATCAGGAAAAAAATGAAAAACATCACAATCAATTATTAAAAAATGAATAGATTGTAAGTGCTCAAAAGACAAATACACATCTAGGATTAACAATAAATAAATCTCAATGAGCAATTAAACTTCATCATACTTATAACGTCTACGTTATATCTCCTCAAAGTAAATAGATTTTGCTTAATTAGTTTTTTGGATACATGAGAAAAGATAATAGAAACATCATTTGATATGATTAGAATGAAAACGCGTCTGAGTGCATTGTTTCAACTTGTTAATAATCATTCGTAATCGATGGTAGTGAAACGCCAACTTGTAGGACGATAATATACGTATAAAATGATGTGAACAATGAATCATATTTGAAAGTTACAAAGTATAAATTGTCAGAATCACAGTTATTTTATTTTACATTGCGCCGTTTAGAGTCGATAATCCGACAAGATGGCAATTTTTAAAAATCCATAATATTACCGTAAATAACCTCAACCTAAGAATTCCAAGCTGTTATTAGTTTTAAATATTAATGTTTTTGCTAATACAATCACTTTTTATGGTAAAAAATCGTTCACCTTATGGCTATGCACATATTCAAAAGAGAAAACAAGCCAATAAATGGAACTAGAGTTTATCAAAAGAGTGTTTGGTATCCTATGTATACTTTGATAAATACGATTACTTGAATGAACACCTCGAATTCACAAAAGAAATAGTTGTGACACCAATTGATAATAGAATCAACCATCCCTCAAGTAAATAATGGGTAAGTTCTAGCATTTCTTTTATCGGTTTATGTACATAAAGACCATCAACCTATTAATGATATGTAGTATTATTATATTTTATAGTTTGTGGAATGGTTTCTCCTGATTTTTAGTGTATCTACCAATAAAATTAGAGCTTTGTTATATTACAAAATTCATATAAATAAATACTGACAGAGTATGTTAATTTTTGAATATGTATCTATCGAATACAAGAAGTTCGTTTTTTATGAAATATTCAAAAATGGCCTTTGTAGCATACTAATCATTATAAAAAACTAATTTTACCTATATCTATTAAAAATACTTTGTAATGAGATGTTTAAAAAATGATAAAATACAAAGTAGACATGATTTGATATTATGTCAAATTAAATATTGTTTTCATAGATATGAACAGAGTTTTTATTAAAAAAAAAATTATTTTATTCTACAATTCTATGAAAAATCTTATATTAATTTGATTAATTACAATGTTGTGGATTATTGGATAACAAATAGTCTGCTAATTCAAAGAAATAAAAAGATGTTTTTTTGTTCATCTGTCAAACCTACCTGGGTGAACAAATAAATCATTTTAAAAGCATACCAGTATCATTTTACAACTACGCCAAAATTGAATAATTAAAAAGGCTACAATGAAGAATAGTAATGTTTTAAACACTTAGTATTTATTAACCAATGGTATTAATTATAATTATAGGTTACACGTTGATGTCTCAATTTCAGTAGACCTATTAACAAATGGTTGTTCTTGGATTTCCAAATGTATTCTATTCGAATCTAAATGCATTTTGAAATGGAGGCACAGGTTTACTGCATCGGAAAATAAGGTTGAAGAAGTTAAAGATAGCCTAGGTCCAAAGCATAAATACGGGAGAGGGTATGTAAGAAGCTATATTCAAATATTGGGAATTACTGAGGTGTTGTCAAGATTTCAGTAGTATATCTTCAACTATCATTAAATGTTATAATATAGAGATCTATATTATCAGTATTTATATGATTGGCGCCTTATGGGTTTTATTTTATAAGGTTTCTTATTTTAGGAGATAGACCAGTACTACGTTATCATAATGATTAAAGAACAAATGGGTACAGACAGATGACCTCATCGAAAACTTCTTTTCAAAAATAGTGGGTTTTAATAAACTTTAGGCGCCAAATAAATAATCAATTTATCAACAAATAAAATATTTGGGGCAATGGATGACATGAGAGATGCTTTTACATTTTACGTAACGAAATTAAATAAAGTTTTTTTTTGATTGAATAAGGGTAAAATTCATTTATTGTGAGTTCTCTAATCAGATGACAACCTTTTGATTTAAAAAGCTATTTTATATTTTTGATGTTTTCTTTTATTAATTTTTACAAAAAAATAATTATATAACGACAATATCTCGACAACTTGACAGATTTATGTAAAATGGTCAATTTGGCAGGTTCCAGTAGACGACATTATAATCATAAATCGGTAGGGCTCACGTGTGGCTCAACTAACCCTTAATTTGGCTCTAAAAAGGGATATTTTTAGTTGCTTGCTTTCAAAATCTACCAGTGAATAACTTAACCTTAACCAACAATTTTGAAAATGTCAATTGATGAAGGAATATGTGAAGATCATACGAGACATTCCAGATTAAAATATTTTATTAACTTCAGGTTGACATTTTATTAGTAAAATACACCTATCAAAATTAGACATATTAGAGATACTTGAAAAAATATATATATTTAAAGAAAGACGTTCAATTATTAAATTATTGTTGTGTTTACTTATATTTTCACTTTTATCCAATTGAGATTTAGTTTCAAAAATCTGTTCTTAGATATAGTCGATTATTTAAAGTTTGAAACGATAAAGTGATACAGCTGAAAGAGTTTGTATTTTCTGTGATATACCTAGTAGGTTTTACAAAAAATAAATAATGTCGAGCTGGGCCTTCACACATTTTAAAATAAATTTTAGTTCCATTTGCTAAATTGCATACAGTTTAAAACCGAGAAAATGTGATATTCGGAAAATCGGACTGCAAGCAATTAAAAAGCATACACTTACATCAATCTCTTAAATCATTACAAACTTTTTATGTATATTTTGGTCAAATATAGAGTTTTCCATGTTTAGATTTATTGCGAAACTAGTGATTCTTATGAATAATAATATTAGACTGTTATCTCATTTTCACTCATTTAAATTATTTATTAAAATTACACCAAAAAAATCACCTGCGTCATTTGTAATAATTAACACTTAAAATTTTACAATTCTGCCAGTATAATTGTAATATGTAACCATTTTTATGTCTTAACTGTTTACTTATGCGACGGGTACAAACATATATTTTATTTATAATAGGACTTGAGTAATTACAATTAAAATATAGCATAAAATTTGTACCTCATTATACAAAATTCGTTTAAATTAATTGTTAAATTATATGGAAAAGGAATTGCACACAAAAGAATATCTTGATATGATAAAGTTTGATGTCCGCTTATATGTTTATAACTGTTTTCTACAAAGTTCTAGAAGGAGTACTTTTCAATAACATTTATTTTTCTGCCATTAAATTAAGGTTGAGGATTTTGAAATTCGGCTTATCCTGTCAAGGTGATATGATCTGTAGCGAAGATCAGCATTGCTGAATTTCAGAGCTAATGATTGTTTTATTCATATTTCGTCTAAGTAAATTATAAATGAAAGAGTTGTGTAGAAACTTTCTTATTAAGCTTCTTTGAAATTTTGCCTTTTGTTACGATGATTGTATTACGCAGAAGTAGATTAGTTATTAAGCTAGAGGTCTGAGCATAAGTTGCATGTGGCATGATCTGCCAGGAATGTCGCTAAAGTTCAAGTCTTTGCGTCAGGCGTCTTTTCCTAGTGGTAGGACAAGTCTACTTTTGCCTGCCAGATGGACCATCTTAAACCAGAAGAGTGCAAAGATTACCTCTTCATATGCCTAGATTTGACAGCCTGGAAAGAAGTTAAAGCGCTCAAGTTGGACATGTTGCCATACGCCGAATTGGTATCAAACCTTAAAGAGAGGTTTGATGTACCGTATGATTAGCGAATGCATGCTCTGAAGCTTGTGAATATCAAGAAGAAGCCTGCGGCCAC
>JWZT01000093.1:116271-130779 GCA_000827895.1 Thelohanellus kitauei
TGGTGATGCCGTTTGGGCTAAAGAACGCTCCAGCTACATTTCAACAAACTATGGAAACTCTGTTTTCGGAATTGTTACACAAAAACTTGCTTATATACTTGGATGACATTGTTGTATTCAGTGAGAATTTGGAGACACATATAGAGGACATTAGACACGTTTTCTCTATCTTGCGATCAGCTAACCTCAAGCTTAGGCAGGATAAATGCCAATTCTTCAAAAAGGAACTCAAATATTTGGGCTACTTGATCAATCAAACAGGTATATCTGTTCATCCGGATAAGGTAATGGCTGTGCGTGATTGGAAGATCCCGACATGTAAGAAGGAAATGTAGACTTTTTTGGGGTTTGTGAGTTATTATCGGCAATTTATAATAAATTTAACTGAGCATTTATATGCACTTAGGCAGCTAACACACAAAAGTTCTAAATGGAGTGGCTGGATAAGCATACACAGTCGTTTAATTTTATCACAGATCAATTGACCCGAGCACCTGTGTTGGAACACCTTGCTACGATTTACCGTTTGTGCTCGATTGCGACGCTAGCGAAAAGGCTTCGTGGCAGTGCTAAATCAAATAGATAAGGATGGAAGAGAGCGTGTACTGCAATTTGCAAGTCGGACTCTATGTAAAGAAAAAAAAGTATTCAACGACCAAAAAGGAACTAGCTGCTGTTATTTGGGGCCTTAAAACATTCCGTCCATATCTTATCGGCGCAAATTTTCAAATAATTGTCTGACCAAAAACCACTTGGTGGCCTATTAAGGACAAAAGATGCTGAAGGTCAGCTGCGACGATGGATTGATTTACAAGCGCAGTATGACTTTGAACCAATGTATCGAGATGGAAAAAATAATAACAATGCGGAGGGATGTCGAGGTGTCTATGTATATTAGAAATTGATGATGATCTTCAAAATCTTTCAAAAGGAGATGTGGAAAGAGCACAGAGGAATGACCCAGATTAATGTTTTGTAATGAATTCGTGTTAACATAAAAATACAGAGATGGGGCCTGGAGAAAATAATAAAAGTCGTGAAATACTTTTAAGGCTCAAAAGTTCGCTTGTTGTCGAGGATGGTGTCGTTTAAAGGAAAATATCAAGAGGGCAAGCTAGCATGTAATCGAGTAGTTATCATCCTTGCCTGGGTAACCAAAAATTCTAAAAAATGACTAATGATTCGATTTGGCGTATGAGGGGTTACACGGTGCATAGATAGAATTTCATCGAGATTCTTTTAGCCTGGCCTGAGTAATGAAATAAAAAACTAGATTCAAAGCTGTTTAAGATTTTCTGGGCACAATTCGCCATCTATGCTGATAAAAGCACCTTTGAAACAAATAGAGTCAAAGAGAATTGGTCAAATCGTCGAAATCGATATAATTGGCCCACTGCTAGCGACAGATGACTACAAATATATACTAACTTTTGTATATCATTATGCGAAGTGGGTTACTTCAATATATTTAAAGTAGATCACAGCCAACACAATGTTGGAAGCATTCTTAAATAAGTATATCTACACCTTAGGAATTCCAACAGCTATCCTGACTGACCAAGGAACCACTTTTGAGGCGAAGACCATCAAAAGTATGTGCGAGGCTTTGGGCATAAGGAAAATGAGAACCTCACATTATTATCCTCAGTGTGATGGAATAACCGAGCGAGCAAATCGAACCATCCTGCAGATGTTATCAAAATCGATAGAATCTGTTAATGGCTGGCTTAACTCCCTGGATGCGTTGTGTTTCGCTTACAATACAAGCGTAAATGAAACCAATACAATATCCCCCTTCGAAATGGTTTATAGATGACACCAAAAAACCTCTCGATTTTATTTTTGGATGGAATCTGGATATGAATAGTCATTAGAATAAAAGTACATTATTCAAAGATCTACAGAATATGCAAAAAACGGTCAGTAGAGCGAGAGTCAACCAAAACATCGTGCGATTCAATGTTAAATGAAAAAATGTATGAAGTTGGGCCACGGGTATTTGTCAGTTACCCAAAGGTTGATTCCAAATCTCATGGTTCAAGTTCTGTCAAAAGCGTAGAGGACCATATAAAATAATTACAGTATTAGAGCCCAACATCAACTTTATAACGGCTAAAGGAGAGATGATTGTGCATAAAAAACGGTCTAAAATTGCATATCGATGGGAGAACAATCTTATACCATATGAGTCAAGTATGCAAACCGTTGCGGATGAAGCATCGAAATCAATTCATACTCATGATATTAAAGTTGAAGATTGTGATTGAAAACTAGTAAATCTGAAGTCGAGGTATGGAAGAGAAATCCGTCCACCAGTTCTTTTTAGTCAAGAAAATAACCCTGTCTTTTTAGAGGGAAGGAATATGTAACGATGGTTGTATTACGCAGACATTGATTAGTTTTTGAGCTCGATGTATTAGCATACGTTTCACTTTTATTTATAATTTGCAGAAAATTATTGAAAATATTTGTGGTTGAATTTATGTGTGATGACTCTTACGGTAATCGTTCAAATTACAGTTAAAATTATATGTTAACAGAATTAGACGCACATTCAAGAATATATTAACATGTATAATATCGCTGTCAATTTTTATGTTAACAGCTACATTCGTAATCATTCGTTGTAAGTCGTTTTTAACATCTTAATACATCCCAAATAAAAAACAAGGTATATATTTTTGTTTGCGCATTCTCAGTAGGATGGTCTGTATCGGGGTCCGAGTTGGAAAATTAATATAGTTGATTTTTTGTTGTTGTAAATAGTAAAAGCTCTAGTATTTGTGAATGTTAGAATTCGGAGAGATAAAAATGGATACGCGAGTTAAGCATATTTTTGGCCACAATTGTTGAAAAACCCTATGGTTGACCCAAGTGTTATGAATTGAACTAGTATCAATAAAACTAGTATGAATGGTTCGAGTATGAATATTCCGGATACCAAACGAGGTGCTTTGAAACAGGGTCAAAGTCAAAAATTCATAGGATACCTTACCAGGGAAAAAGGATCAAAAGAAAGCAAATGAGATACAGGCAAACCTATAAAACAGGAAAATAAATGATCTGAAAAGTCACAAGGGAGATTATGTAAGAGTATACTATCCCGTTGATGAAGGCGGAGTAACCAATAAATCGTAAAAACTGTGGGAAGGCCGTATCAAGTAGTAAACGGTGAATACCCTACAGTCGATGTATACGTCAACGGAAAGATATACGCATTCATCAAAATAGATGCGAACCTTTAAATGCTTCATTTATTGAACAAACAAATCAACAGGGTTAGTCACTTGATTAAACCACTGAAGTTGAATGGCTGAGCATTCCAGGATGACCGCAGCCAGCCATCCAAGAAAGTATCGACGACGGTAATATCCAGAGAGCCCCTAGAAGATCTAAACTAATCTGGAACCCTGCATCAATATTCCCAGGCTATGTAAACGATCCTATTTTGATGGAAAGGAGTGTAACATACATTGACACATCAGATGAAGATTACATCCCCGATGATTAACGCTTGCGGGGTTAAGCATTAGATTTAAAATGTTACAGACATATTGTATACGCAGGACCTGATAACGGGGTTTGAGTGGTTAAATGGTTGGAGACAGGTTGAGTTCCAATCGGTCGTTTCGACTTCTGCTTGAGTCAGGTCTCACTTTGACAATGCGCATAACTGCAAATGAAGTATGCTTTAACGCGGATCGAAAAAGAGATGATTTAAAATAAACATACAATATTATTTCATGCTATACACATTTTATCCCATAAAAAAATTGAATACGAAAAACTCGAAAAATTCAATTTTTAGTAGATGTACTCATTACCAAAAAATCAAGGTTAAAAATGTTTTAAGAAATAATATTGACGAAGATGAACGATGAGGTTTGTTATGAGTAGATGACATAATTTGACGCCCTCAGCTGTTAAGATAAATAATAGGCCATTTGAATATAGGCGAGGCCAAGATTAACACCGACAGTTATTTGTAATCGCAGCCTTAAGTTTATCCCATACGTCACAACCGCAATCTCATATTGTAAACATAAATGATATACATATTACAACATTATCCTCAGCAAAACACAATTAATTCATCAATATATCTTTTGTATATCATCACATGAAATGCCAATGGATTGGAAACATTCACGGTGTGATAAATACGGATGTGACGATTCTAAATCTCTTTATAGTATTTAATGAGCCATAAAATATAACTATGGAAACACCACCCAAAAATAAAGATTATGTGATTTATCGGTATGCATATTTACTACACAATGATATTTTTTGTGAAGGCTTAGTGTTTTTTGAGTAGGGAGTAATATGTATGATGCCTAAGGTTATCCAGGAACCTTAGCAACATACTTTACTATCATCAATTTTAGTATTAATTTTTAATGCATTTCATCTTCACCCTACGAAACGTAATTAATACATCAGTATCCATAAACCATCAATCCGGAATTCTATGGATTACACCGATGTTTATAAAAGATAACCACATATAATATATACTCTGCGTTTGTATTTCTGATTAATTAATTTTATCTGTTATGATGCGTAACAAAATAAGCTCTTGACGTTTCAGATCCACTAATCAACTCTATCAAGCTTTCATGTATCACAAAGATCTATGAATATTCAGCCCAGTCAGTAAAAATTGAATTCGCAACTTCTACCAAAATATTTGCGATGGATAGGTGTATAAGGAACATTCATTTTGAAAGAAACAGAACGACCTGGGATCTATTCCTAATATACTTTTCCAAAACATTAGACTCAGGAAGTATAACGGTCTTAAACCTGATTCATTCGTGAACTTTCGGATTTGATAAATATCATCGAGTTTATAGGTCATATACGCCGTTTATGTTAAACACGTCAAATTTTTAAATAAAGGTACTCTTCGGGTGTGAAAAATATATTAAACGAGTTTGAGGTTTACTTACGTCACTCTGCGCAGACTCAGTCTTGTTTCATCAACATTCCAACATGTTTACTACCAGATCAATTCTAGTGTTGATCATGCTCTTAAAGGTATACTTATTGCCATTTTTCAACATAGATTCTTGATTTTTAAACCGTAATAAAAGTTAAGATCATTTTAATCATTTCACACTAATTTAAACATTTTATTGATTTTTAACAAATGAACAGAAGATTTTCGCAAATATTTTACCAATCGTCGTTTGCCCTTGTGCTCTTGTATGAATTTCACGAACTTAGCACCCAGATACTCGCTTAGGTGTTAAATATCTTTGGGAATAATGCGAGTTGTTTTTCGGGCCATAGTTCCAAAAAGTAGATTCCTAATGCGTTGTAGATGGTTTAATAACTAGAAATGTATTAATGCTACTATACTTTTTTGTCACCGTATTGCTTTTCCTCGACAAATATTGCGGAACCAAAAAGACAATCTTCAGGATTACGAATTCAATTTTTACCTCATCAGGTAGACTGAAGAATTTTTTTGACTAATACTACAAGAAGTTAAGAAATGGTGTGTATAATTTTGGTGGGCTCTTCAATAAGTCAAAAAATGTTAAGCAATCTATTAAATTAGCTGTATTGCGCTGTAATTGCTTCAGACGTCGATTATTAAATATCTAAAGTGACAAATTTGACATCCAGAGAAATGTGTATTACATATAATATTGTCGGTCAAAATAGTTACACAGGGTGGCAATGCATGATATTAATCAGGTATAAGAATTTTTAGCTTGTGAAGAATCCTCGGACTTATCACGAAATAGTCGATACGAGATGGATTGCTTACTGAGGCTAGGAGGTAATTTTCTTATAGCGAAATGGTAGAAGAATAAATTAAACATGACCTAAACCATTAATCAATTGGATTTTTAAATTGAGACCTCTCAAAACTGGCCACCCTCTCAACAGAATTTAAAATATCATCAGACGATTTCAGATACCCCTCTTACAACATTAGATTATTTAACCTTAAAAGTATTGGTATTGTCCTGAAAATAATTTCGCAAAGAATACCAGAATCATTTCATTCTAAATTGTGGCGATAAAAACAACGTTGAATCATTCAATGAGTTTATTTGTGGCTAACCCTTATAGTTTGTGGTGTCTTGAGTCCCATGTCGTGTACTATTTCATGAGATTTTATTTGATATGAGATATGAAATCATTTAAACTATATAAATTGTATTATTGATTTTGGAACTAGACAGCTTTTTTATTCCAAGGCTTTTATGTCTACGATGCATTATTATTCAGAATATCCAGGTGTGCGCGTGCGACCTCCATTTAAGTCCTTGACGCAACCGGCATAGTCCAGAACGTAGTTGATCATTTCTTTACGTCTATTAAAATTTTAACCTAATGTTTGTATGTAATAGACAATG
This sequence comes from Thelohanellus kitauei, assembly GCA_000827895.1. Taxonomy (NCBI): domain Eukaryota; kingdom Metazoa; phylum Cnidaria; class Myxozoa; order Bivalvulida; family Myxobolidae; genus Thelohanellus; species Thelohanellus kitauei. The sequence continues at coordinate 122,646 of JWZT01000093.1, forward strand.
TTTAATACCTCTGGATTAACCATACGATTAACACTGTCTTCATATTTAGATCTGTATATTGAAAAGATAAATCGATGATGATAATAATTTAAGTTATTCACCATTTATGATTGCCGGAAAGACGCCTTCAACCTCAATAAATGTAAATGAAAATCAAAAGATATTTTTTTAAGATTTCTCTCAATTCATTTTATATTTGTTTCACTTTGTCAAATAATTATTAGCGAGAAATTTAAGTTTTATACATATCAGAAATAAAGCGAAATATTATCGTGTATTAAGTCATTGTGACGATTATTGATCAGCCTTGGAAAGAAATTCCACCAAGGGAGATAGAGTTCGTTTTTATATAAATCAAGAAAACTTCTGTGTTGAATGATGTTTTCGGATACTCGATATAATTTTCCTTAATCACGATGACCAACCATTAATCTAGCTACAAGGAGAAAATTATTGATTTAATATATTCAATTACATCTAGATCTTGTGTTGTTTAATCAATATATAATCGGAAACAGCAATAAACCAGACCTCTATCTTAATATTGTACGAATACAAGTATAATTTTCACACAAACTTCCGATTTCTTCAACGGCTCTAACAAACACACACTGGCTCCAGCATTTGGTTGCTATATCTGATGATAAAATTTCAGATCATAAAACTATCGATTGTAATATTGTTATTAAGGCTCTAATTATTGATCTTGACTGTTTGTTAAAGTGATATTAAGCCTCTTCTTCGTTTGATGACTTAGTGATAAAGTGCACGACCTCATTTATCCAGAGCATGTGATCGCATTTTTTTGAATAAAATCATCAAGAGTTAAGTCTTAATGATTGGTTGCATTATCAGGTTATGTACCTTCCTAAACCGTTTTCTCTGAGTATCGCTCAGAAATATTTTGGTAGACTTGCTTTATAAATTGCTTGTATAAATTCTCATAGCAACCCCTTAGAGGAAACGTATAGGATTTCTGTGATCCAAATATTTGTATAGTCTTTAACAGATAACAGTTTGCAAATTTGAACACAGGCCAGATTAACTTAGATTCCTGAATACTAAAACAGGCCATTATAATAATTATTAGATTCCACTAGCAACATTACCTACTTTACGTAACGTTGGATAGATGTATTGGGCAATGCTGTCTGAATTTATTTGATATATAAACTTAAATATTTATTTTAAATAACTACCGCCTCAATATTTAATGTTTGGGAATTTCTAAATTGAAAAATAATTTATCTCGACAACGAATCAATGAGAAAATATCAGAGACCATATATACTCATGTAAGGGAATAAAAAAATCTAGAATTGGGAGAAGTTTTTATCAACCGTTAGGAGCGAAAGTATTATTTTAACCATTACATGGCTTATATATCAAATAGGTGCAGCATTGTGTCTTTTGAAATGAGTATGTTTTGAGATTTTGGTTTTCTGATGGCCAAATAAAGTGGTGATAGATTACTCTTGACCTTTGCTTAAAACCAATCACGAGAATTTTCTTGAGATAACATCCAAATTACTTAAGTAGATGGGGGTTATACACCATGGGACACGTCAAACACCATCCGATGGCATGATTTTGGAAAATCGGGTAAGACTCGCCAATAACCAATTCATCATGATGGCCTTTTCTAGAAGATCACTGTTGATTCTCACATTTAGTACTTCAGTCGATACTGGTTCAATTTACTGATATGTATGCGTTTTTGTGTCCTTATGTTTCCAATTTGATATTTATCCACATCCCAAAGCATGCGTTACCCAATCATTTTCGTTTTCTGAATGTCCCTGGTACTCTCTTAAATGAGATATGACTTTAGCTCCTGGTTGGCGTCATGTCCGGTACTTTTTAGAAAATGTGTAGGTTGTTGTGATGCTGGTAAATACCCCCGAAACTTGGTATTTCGGATCCAGCCTTTAATATTTAAGGTTCTGATATGTTGAAAATAACCAAATTTTGAAATACCTATACCTTTTATTGTCAAGGCCAGGAAACGAATTCGAAGACTAAACGCGAGGTCACTTGACCCTTCAATGAATTACTCAAACATACCCTGGTATGGATATTTGAAGTCATCGGAAGTTCAGTCGCAGATAGTATATACGCGACTGCGAGTGAGGAGAGAAGTATTTTCCATTGCTTCTTTAATCTGATCGATGTCAGCAGCTGCTATTTTCCAATCCAAATTTTTGTATGGTCTTTCTAGCTTGATAGAACGGTGGGATTATATGGTTGCAGGTGTAATAAAGAGTTGTAAAAAATTAACGATATAGTTGAATCCTCCAAGTTGTTTCCGAGACTGATCAGAAAAACTGAGAATCATACAAACTTTTGATGATTGTGGCACGGTTCGTTCTTAGGGAACTCGCTACTGGGCCATATCTATATTTTCTTTTGTTTGTCACGAATCCTTTATACTTTGATCTCTTCATTCGAGTTTTAAAATGTTAGACGACCCTCTTTTGACCAACTTTAAACTGAGTATCATTTATCTAAATAAGGTAAATATTGGATTAAATTCCAAAGAATCCATGGCAAATTGAAACGCCCAGACCATGTTTCTTTGGTACTTACGAATCCTTGTTAATTCAAAAAAACAACAAGATGTATGATTGTAGTTTGCAGTTTTTTTTTCTGTCTGTATTTGAGATTGATAAATATCGCATCAGATCAGCCTTTTAAAATAACCTCTCGCCAATCACAGGGGTATTAAGAATCACGATGTTAACAAATTTTTATCGATTAGGAGTATTCATGAGTTTAATCACCAATTTTATATAGACCCATAACATATCAAATTTTTTGAATGACCATATCATATATATCCAAGCACCATTTTATCTAATTTGGAAACTTTTCTCATTCGTTCCTTCTCAAAAAATACTGTTTGTGACTTGTCATTTACTAGCTAAATCCTTTTAAAAAATCGCATTTCTGAACTTTCTGGGTTATAATATGACGATAATACCACGTTTTCGAGTTTCATCGTAAAATAATAATCTTATTTGAAAAAAACGGGCGAAACTTTTAATATTTATTCGTCTAAATAGATATGGCTTTAAGCTAAATGTAATAGTTTTCTACCAAAAATGTAACTGGCATAATGCTGTTCGTATCGATTAATCTTTTAACCAAGATAGGCACCAACAAATAATTTTTGAGAAGTTTATCGAATAATCCGTTACATGTATACAATTTTATGTGACCATTTAAATGATGAGATTACCCAAATTAATTGTTGTTACTCTGATGCCGTTAGTATATACTCAATGCAATTAATCGCAATAATGTACATATATGTGTTTTACCGCCTGTTTATTTTGAAAGGCAGTATGATTGTTACTTCGGTTATCATGTCCGTAAATAATCGTTTTCCTTATAAACGATTCTATCTGTCTTATAGACGTCATCCGTATGCCACGAGGAAGATGCTACGTATTCAGTAATACATCTACCTCTTTTTTATATAATGTCGGATTGCCAACCATTTTTTGATCTTCCGTTATAGCTTCACTGTAACAACCTGACACAAGTTTCATCTTAAATGTATATTTTTCTTCATTTTGGATATTTGATCGCTAGAAATTATCTGAATCATAATAAACAAATTATGACAATTTTCAACCTGCCAAATCTGGGTATTGCGTCTTTTATCTTTTACAATCTTTCAGCTTTATTGTTTCCATGTGTAAGCTTTCAAATAATCTTTAAACCTATAACATCGGTGAATCTGTTAAACAATCACAATGTTTCCGCTTGAGGAAAAGAGTTTATTTTCGAGAGAAATGCAGAGAGATACGGTTATCTTCTGAATTTCAATTATTTTTTCGATTTTTAAAGCATAAGATATCGAATTAAACATATTAATAAACCTCACCTTCAAAGGTGAATGTTTGCTTTATTCTGCTGGGTTAATAGTTTAGTTTGAGATGCTTCCCAGTTTCTTGTTCAACACAGACCGCAAAGTTTTATTTAGGTGCACCGTTTAACGCCCCACGTATTGTGAATCTGACACGTGTTTAGAAAAGCCATACATATGGTTTCGATATCAAAATGGTCTGTCGTTTTATCATTTTGATTTTCTCAATGTTTATAATATTTCGGCGACGTAATTTCAAAGAGAAGACCCCTAATTAAGTAGTAAATGCGTCACTGATTTAAAATAGAGTGTCTGGAGTCCTTTTGCTTACATAAATAACCATAGATATTGTAAATAATTACCCTTTATCCGATCATCGTTTTCAAATGTAGGGAATAAAATAAAAAAAATTTATTGCAAGATTTATCAAAAATATCTTTCTGTTTTGATATGATCCTAATCATTAGATTCAGTCTATGCATCCAGATCAAGAGTCTACGAAAAAGGAAACGCAGTTGACAGAGCAAGTTGCGCAAGAGGGAAGATCCGAGGTATGCATTTGTGGTCATACTTGTGTAAAATAATTTCATCAAATCATTTGTAATATTTTTAACTATTTTAACAATCAACTTCTGGTTAATTTGAGACATTAATGGATATTTATTACATCAAAATATTATGAAGGATATTTCTTTGTTCTTTGAATCCATAATCTTGGTTATAATACTTTAATTTGTTAAATATTATATTCGTAGGAAGATGATTCATTTTTTACCTATATATATTTTAAATGCATCGATTTTGGGAACGATGAATTGATATTATTTTTGGGAGTACAAAGAATATTTTCGATGTTTTATGCGTTGTTTTAAGAAATAAACAAATCATTTTTTTATAAAAAACTGTTATTTTCAAAACTGTTTTTTGGAACCATTAAAAACATTGACGAAAAGATGCTAACTTCAAAAGAATGATAAAAATGTTGATATCTGAAATTGGAATATAATATTTGAGTTCACTCTGTTTTGTAAACTACAATCACAATTATCTAAATGAAATTGGCTTTCCGGTGGCACTTGAATCTGAATCGCTTACGGAAATAAAGTTTGCAAAAACCAAATTTTTACTTATAATTTATTTTATTGTATGCAAACAAATTAAACATACTTGCATTATCATTAAACTACTCTCAGTTTAAATTCATTTACGGAATTTATCTGTAAAACAAATTGTTAGTTTCACTCTTGAGGCCCCATTTTTAATCATAAAAATCACCAATACCTCACATACTTTGTGATATTTGAACAGTGATAAATGACTTCCATCATTAAAAGACATCGAGTATTCGTTATAGAAATAAAATTAAAGAGTCGCCTAGGTGTTTAAACCGAGCCTGTATCTAAAAAGGCTTATCGCGCAAAAAATAGAACTCGCTAATTGGCTTGACTACATTTATCGGTACTGAGGAGGAATATTTGATTTTAAAAATTTGAAATATCGACTATTTACAATGGTTTGTTTTTACACTTCCTAATCATCCATAATAATCTCAGCCTGGTTGCTGAATTCGAGTGCATATATGAAGATATTTGATGCTTACATCATATCTTAAACTATGTCGTCGTTTTCCCACATTATCAAGTTTAAACAGTTTTCGGTTCAACAATAACACATTGAAAGTCTCTCGGATGGTTTTTTTAAGAGAATGGATGCAGTCATTTCACACAAAGATGTATTGGCATATTTTTGGGTATTTAAGGCCGATATACTGATATTACTCCGTTTGTTTAATATTAATCGTTAAAGAAGCTATGGTGCTACTCATTTGTCTTGATATCACTTAAAAATAAACGAGTTCTTTTTGTCTATAGATTTCTATGTAACTAATTTTTTTATAATATCTTGTTAACGGATAATCGAGCTAATTTGTTTTGAAATTTGTAGTATCTTTAACAGATATTTGTATACCACGTTCATCAATGGACATATAACACCGGATTCCTTTATTATTGTAATAATTCTCAATATTATTTTATGTTTTCATATAGAAGCTTTCAGAAATTCATGTGACTGGGAAGTAATAACACACGATGCAGGTCAATTTAGAATCATCCAACACCTTGAACATAATAATATTTTTAAAATCCTCTGACCTAATCATTTAACTAATCTCCTTATACATTAATCCGTGATGTTTTACAAGACCCATTAGACGTATATGTATCTCCAAGGAATTGCGTCTGAGAGTGAATCGTATGGCTTTTTTATGTCCTCACAAACCATATTTTCTATGTAGCCGTTAACTAAGAGAAATGTTTGTAAAACAGATACTTAAAATATGAAGATTTGTTTTCTTATATTGGGTTTATAGTTATATCCAATAGGTGGCTTCAAGTTTCCTGGCCGAGCTCTAACACCTCTATTTGTATCTAATTGTATAATTAAGCTTGGCTATTTGATAATTGATCTAAGTATCTAAAAGCAGTCTCCGTTTTTGTGATGTCTAAAATTTCGATTCTTTAATTTCCATCTACATTATTTTTATCTTTCGAGTTCACCATTTTCAGAAACTTTTAACACATCAAACAGTGTTTTAACTTTTTAAAGATCATTTGGATTAAATCCAGTGATTTTTCTCTTCACAAACTATTTAAATATTAATTAAGATTTCATCTTAATCTATTACGCTTGTTGGTGTTTCATCATGTTTATAAAATGCAGCCTCATCCAACAGCAGAACACTACTATCCGGCTAATTATTAATTTTTCATACTAATATTTTATATTCTTAAAGCTAAAATCATGACGCTCAGCCATTTGCAAGACAAACAACAAAAAATATTCGTTTTACTTGCATGAATTACAAACCGATTATCTGTAAATATTTAAAAATGGTTTCGTCGTATTATTACACAAATCTTTTTGATACTAGACCCTAGTGCGAGTTGTTTTATGATAAACTTGTAATGCTATGAATCAGATTTAGATTTTCTTGATCCAGCTGCTTCATTTTCGAATGATAAATCACATTTAAATAATAAAAGAACATATTCAGTGTCATCTAATATCTTAACGAATAATTTATCCTCAAATGTTATGTTCTACGACAAAATCAATGTTATTTTCTATATATTTCTTATAGTTGTTAACGTTTATTTTTCAAATTTGTTTTTTTTCTTCTGATCATCTGCGTAACTGTCAAACAGATTAAACAATGAATTATTCCTAAAAATAAATAACTCAATCGCGGATAATCGTTCTTCACATTATGTTTACAACAATATTTTCAAATATCATGAATTCGAGGATCAAATAAAGCACACAAATCTCTTCAAAACCAAAGGAAATTATGACTACCTCTCGAATCTACAACAGACATCTGTATTTTGATCCCGAATTCACATATAATCAAAACATTATCGAATATTTATCACACACAGCGCAATGTATTGTATTTGGCAATAGGAATGTATTATCTCCGATACTAAACAAGAGACCGGAATTTTTTATTGACTCTGACTTTTTAGTTACGTATATGTGTATCAGTTTCATTTAATAACATTCTGATAATATCGATTGTTTTTAAAAGACAACAAATCTCCACATCTCAATATTTGTAGGATTCAACCGCGTCAGAATTACTTCACAATTCAAAGAATAACCTGAATGCGCTACATTTTGTTAATATAACCTACCAAACCTTTTATACCTTAAACTCTGTGTTTTGACGCTGAAAGAGATTAGATAAACTCTCGTTAAACACCATAAATCGACCAGCCCATATTCAGAATTCTTTTAAAAATCAATAGATTTCTAACTGTTGTGTACTTTTTCATAAAATCGAAAAAATTAAAAAAAATTATGATGAATAACGTGATATTTTCAAATTATTAAAGCCATCGAAATTTAATTATAAAATTGAAATTTATCCATGTTTATTAAACATCGAAAGTCTTTTTAATGGATTAAATTCTCAAATATGATTATATAAATTTTTACCCCCTTTTTGTTTTAATAAGTGTTTTATAATTTTCTTTGTATTGCTATTTTTGTTTCTCCACATCCAAAGGTTGGTTTAGTGTATGGAGAAATTCAATTATTATACAATACTTGATTACTTCGAATAAAGTTTTTCTAAATCCTTATTATCCTCATGCCCGCCATGAATTTGAATGTCTTAAATTCAATCACAGGCTTTTTTTAACATTGATCAATATTTTTTATCTTCGTTATGACCCGGTGTGAATAACAAAAGAAAACCGG
>JWZT01000095.1:0-32065 GCA_000827895.1 Thelohanellus kitauei
CATTGACTTGTTTGAATGATATTTATCAGATAATTTATATTTAGTAATGATTATATGTGTTAATACAAATCATTTTTAATGTCGTAATCAATTTGTTATGTTTAATAAATCATCTTTCGATAATATTGTATCAAAATAATTATTACGACATAAATACGACACTTTTTCAGAAATGCAAATTGAAATGCGAAATATTTAATATTATTTACTATTTGATGAAGTTTTAAATTCAAACTATAACAATTATTAAAAAATTTAAATTGATTGAAATTTTACTAAAATTCATATGAACATATGATCTAACAACTTTATGTATGAAGAGAAAATCGTGTTTTTATTTGATTTTGGAAATGTTATTGTTTAGATTATAGTTCTGTTAACAACTCCTATTGTAATTATTGGGATTAAAAGGAGTATATAAAATGCAAAATCATTCGTTTAAAATAGCAAAAAAGTTATTAATCAGCTTTTTGGATATACAAGATTCGATAATATCGCAGTGGTTTTCAAATATCAACAGTAAATATAAAAATCAACTCAACTTACCATTAATTAATTTTATACAACATTTTTACACACTTTCATTCACATACAAGCATTTTGTCTCCACTAGCCATATCCATGGTTATTTTATTAATATAACTTTATTAAAATAAAATATATTTATGAAAATGCCATTAAATATAGTTAAAATACCAATAACATATCTCAATCATAATACAGAAATGCTAGTCTCCTTTTTGTCATATTCTAATTTCTAACTGATAATTTTTCAAACCTGTCCATTTTCAGATTAAAACAATTGTCCTTGAATTTTAAATAGAATTTACATTTAGTACTTCTCTGTTTAATTTCACTCCTTATCCTCAGAATTAGAGATGAAATCAAAAATAAAAACTATCCTTAGCATTAAAGAAAAGAAAGAAAATATTGAGTATCTATAAACCAAGCTATTTTATAAATTCATCAAATATATATACGAGTTTAAATGCCCATTATAAGAACAAATATTTGCTAGATCGATTTTCATATAAAAAGCTACCAAAAATATAATAGCGCTATGACAAATAGTTTAAAGCTGATTAAGGTATATAAACTGAAGTACGAATGATCAATTAAATACACAATTGTTTTAAAACCGATTTTAACAGAATATTAAAGGCATCCAATACCTGAAAATGTTAGGACATCGCTTTCGCTGTCAAAAATCAAAAATTGAAAATTAGCATTATTCTGAAAAATATAACATATGTTGTATATGTTTAGTGTAATTTCGAAATTGGAATTAACAATTTAATGACATAGGATGCGACGTTACACATTTTTTAACGTTTTAAATAGTTCGAAATAAAGGTAGTATATAAAACATCACTTATAAATTATCATCAGTTATATTAAAAGTTTATTACATTAGCCAAGAAATTATTGGGATCTATATTTAATATTATTGTTAGATAAATTTATGGTTTTAAGAGAATTTAACCATCCTGGTTGAACTCGGTTTATTTTTATAATATTTTCAATATCTTGGTCCCCAGTGACACAAAATTTGACACGGTTCACTGTTAATAATTTCGACTTCCTCATACGATCCACATTGAGTAAGCTCGCATCATTACAGGCTACAATGTAAATGATACTAATAGTAAACTAAGCTATAGTATTGAAATAATAAAAAAACCAGTGCATATTGTTATACTAAATTTACATAGATGACTTCTTAGTTGGGCATTACATTATCTACTTTATCAATGACATTGTGGAATCGATAAGTTTTTGTGCAGTATTTATAATACTACTTTAAAAATATTTCATTGATATTTTAGAAGCCATATCCACTAAGATATTATTAAGTACAGTATACACTGTGTTATTTTCAAAAAAATATAAAAGGGATTTAAAAAAATCTCAAAAATATTGATGGTTTTAAACAAATGGTGGTTGACGTCATTCTAAACTTTATATTTATCGTATAATAACATGAAAATTCAGATTTCAATTCTTTTTGACGTATAAAACCTTAAATATAACTGTATTGAATGTACATGTAGAGGTTTTGATTCTTTCAAATATAAAATGAACTGTAATTTTTTTAACTCTTCGGAAATCTCGTTGGTTGGCAATTTGTAGTCGATTTACAAACAATGAAATTATAGTATCAGTGGAAGAATTATTTTCTTTTGATTAAATCATGATGATTAAATATTTTTATTCATTTTTTACAGTGCCAACTTGAGCCAATATTTTTAGGCATTAGATGAAGTATAAGAATCTATTTACCTCAGTTTTTCACAGAATTTCTCATTTTATTATCGACGCTATCATTTGATAAACATTTATTTATTTTTTAGCTGTTCTTTTATTGATCGCTTTTTGAAGAACAACTATTTTACTCATATATTTGTTCATAACTTCATTTTAACTATCACAAATAATGTAAGGTGTTGGTGACTTGTATAAGAGATACTTGATAGTTTTTTTAGCTCGTTTATTGCTAATATATGTTTTTAATTATTATGTAATCGGTTTGTCTCTGCATGTGGAATTATTTGAAAACAAACTCTACGAAATATTCATGAATAATAATTGTAATCTAAATTCAAGTGAAGTTGTTTTCAGCTCAAAAATAGACAGAGTGAATAACTTGAAAGTGTTAACTGTATATAATTATATTGGATAAAATTTTAAAGATAAAATTTTGTTTACACGATAAACAAAGTATAAATTCGAGTGCATCTTTAGAATAGTTTTAAAATAAATATGTTTGTTAAAGCATATCAATAGTTTAAACCGTTGTATGTTGAAATGATATTTAAATGATAAATAAAAATAAAGATAAATATAATAGTAAATAGTTATTATTATTTGAAAAAATTATAATAGGAAGATATACTAAATAATAATTGAGGGCCTTAACATACAAATTCAAATGTCTAATTTTTTGCCTATTAATTGAAAAAAATACTATACATTCACAGAATATATATAAAAATACCTTTTTTTCAAATGTTTACCTAGCGAAGTGTATTTATTTTATAATATATTAAAAATCAATATATTACCATAAATAGTCTGGTTCGAGACCTCAGCACATTTCAGCGACAGGTTTATGAAAATTATCTCGCAATATATCGCAAACTGATCAGTACTTTTTAGTGTAATTATATCTTTGTATTCCAAAGAATCATAGGTGTTCAATTTGATACCCTTGAGTATAACTATCCTAGACTTAAGTTCGCATCATGATTCTGTAAATGATAATTTAATTATTTTTGAATATACATCAAATTAAATATTTGAGAACTGATATTAAGATGTATTAATTTGGCAAAACATGCATAATTGTATTTGAATGCCATACCTGTTATTATATCGACCATTTTTTAACTAAATTTCAAGAATAAATTTTGACCGAGATGTGCCGATATTTAAACTAATACAAAGATTATGATAGAGAATACTGTAAATATTTGTTATCTTCATTCATAAAAATATCAGTGTTTCGAATAATATTTAAATTGAAGTGAATTGTATTTAAGTTTGTTAATTTAATGACTATATATATCTAGCTGAAGTTTCCATCACTAGAAATCTTTAGTCATGTTAATAATGCTGTCTCGTTTTTTTGATGATATCTTAAATAAATATTTCATATAACATACTGCGATGATCATTAATGGATTGCCGAACGTATTTTTTTGTAACATCCGATAAGAATTTTTTATTTGGAAAAATTGAAATATCATCTTTGACCTATATATTAACACTGGATATTAAATGCCATGCAGTAGGTTTTTTTTTGAACTTTAAACTTGACCAATTCTTATAGCCGTTATTAGAAATGATTTTTATAAAAGTGTCTTAAATTTTACTGATAGAGATTGTTGTTGTTACCTTAATTACTCCTACTAAATTATCTGAAATATGAAAATATCGTTTTCCTTGCACTCAATGTCTTATACAGATCGAATTTAGTTAATAAAATTTTGTTTGTCTATATCCAAATGATAAAAAACGACTCCAATCAATTAATGTGTAACTGAAGATAAAATTATGAAATAAAAATGTAAGAATATACACCAAGTCGTTATTAATTGACACTTAGATAACTGTGTTTGTTTAAATATACAAAATGTATTATTAATACTGATAATATTCTTCGTTGAGTAAATCTTGCCATTACAAAAAGTAATCTTGAAGTTAGAGGTAGACAGGGTATTATTGGTTTACTTGTTAAAGTACCAAAATTATATCTTTAAATATATATTACTTTATTGCTTTTTATTCATATTAATAGAAATTCATTTTGGGATATTATATACTCTAGAAATTTTTTATTTATTTCTAATTAGTTGTGACTGCTTATTGAGTCCATAAAGATAGAATGTTTAAAATACTATTCGATCCTAAGCTGTTCTGCGATTTTGTACTAGTTATGAATTCGAAAATCATATTTGTATAACTTAATTTAGTTTGGATGATTCACAATTATGGATTTCGCAAAAAGGGTGATGTTTTGTTTTTTAGAATCATTAAGGTAAATATTGTATTATTTATAATATAATATGAATAGCTTGAGCATAGTATATTCTTGGCGTTTCATTAAAAACTATCTTATTTACATGATTATACCCGTATAACTACTTAATGTGCACCACATTCTCGATAATACTACAGGATCCAACAGCTGACTTGGCGTAGTGTAAAAATTGAAAAATTGATGGGTGATTTTATTTATTAGGAATACTCCAATTAAATTTATATTTTTTACAGAATCTAATGCGAGTATATATATATATCAGTTTTTCTTGTTTATTTTACAGATCGAAATGTATCGATCATCTGTACCAATATACATAAATTCCATTATATTAAATTTAAACTATTACTGGATATATACTAACAATATTTTTATGAAGTTCGGTAGTCTTCCAACCTTTCAACTTTTCGTACCAATGATAATTGGGTGAATCCAGTTTATGTTGAATCGTAATTGAATTCGAAAGAGAGTTATTCAAGAAAAAAAAGATATTCTTATTTTCATGTTCATTAATCGAATATAATTTATTGAAAATTCAAGTCTTATTTTGTGATATATATAGATATTGATATATTCAAGTTGAATACCAAAATGATGCTTGTCTTTGAACAATATGTTTTTATGTTTTTGTGATGTTGGTTTTATTGAAAATTATGTTTATTTATTAATCTATATGCATAATGATCATTTTTAATGCGGTTACACGATACGGTGCTTAATATTAATAAAACAATTTTATGTCAAAATTGATTTATAATAATTATGTAATAATTTTATTGATTATCAGATATGCAAATAATATTGAAACATCTACATCTAATCATTTTACACAATTCAAATTGAACTGCGAAATATTCAACAACGTTTATTAATTGGTGACTTATTAAATGAAAAACATAACAATTATTTCTAAATTAAAAATTCATAAAATATAACATTAATTAATATAATCAAAGCATCTAATAAATTATAGTATGAATTAAAATCATGTTTTTATTTTTATTTTAGGATGATTGTAAAAAAAGATTTTTAATCAGAAAACAAAGGATTATATCAACATTGAGATGAATTGAATCTTCAAAATTTAACACCAATCCAACAATCCTATACCAAGTATGGAGATTATATTTTTTTGATGTACAAAATAGATACAATCACATATAGTTTTTCTAATGTCAAAAGTAAATACATGTCTTATCTTCACTTATCATATATAAACGTTGTTGAAAATTTTTACACATTCTCTTTTTCACACATTAAGTTGCCTCTATATACCACATTCGCATTTATTCTGTTAATAAAACTATATAAAAAATATAATAAAACAAATATATCAAAAAATCGCTTGCAAAATCGTTTGTGTTTAAAAATTATAACTCAATTTAAATACAGAATATCAATGTCAAATTTTATCACTCCTAATTTTTCAAAAATGTCTACTTTTCATGCAAAAATATTTACCTTGATTTTTTGCGAGAAATAATATATTGTAAGTTTTCCTTTTTTTACATTTCACTTTTCATGGGGTAGAATCAACGATGAAAACCTAAACAATGCTAACCTTAGCATTTAAGATCAGAAAGAAATTATTGAGTATTTTAAATATTAGATTTATAAGCATTTGGATTTTGAATCAGAGTTTATATGCCATTATAACAAGATATATCGGTTCAATTGATGTTTTAATAAATGATTCCATAAAATATATTTGAAACTTCCACAAATAGGCCTCAACAGACAAAGGTATATCAACTAAGATACGTATGAATAATTAAACGCATCATTCTTTGAATGACATTAGTTAACCGAATCTGTCCCTGCATCAAATACCGAAAAATGTTATGATAGCTCAAACACTGTCAACAAAATCAAAAAAAATAAATAAATATGATTCAAAGAACACAACATATTTCGTCTATGTTTAATGTTGTTTCTATATTAGTAAGAAGAAATGCAATGCCTTAGGATAAGATTGTAGAAAATTCAAAACATTAAAAAAAAATTCATTTTAAAATCAAAATATAGAACACAAAATATACCTTATCATAATTTATATAAAACTTTTATTACTGAGAGAAAACAAATTAAATCTTTGTTTAATGCTCTTATTTGATAAATAAATTATTTTGAAAGTATTTAACCACCATTACATTTTGTAATGTCTATTTGAAAACAGTCCATTTTTCCATTTTTTCAAAACATTGTTCTTTTCCTGTCTGAAAATAAAACACTGTTTACCCTATATTATTTCGAATTCCTCATTATGACATACATTTACCAATCTTCTCAAATTCTAGGCTACCATATTAGTGATGATTGAATTGGTATAGAGAATTTCTTTTATTGAGATAGTATATAGTGCTAATTGATACATCTTATTTACGTAGATTACATTCATGGGAATTATATTATACCGTTTATTTATGAGACATGGAATCTATGCATGTTTGTTAAGTAATATAAATAGTACTTGAAAAATATTTCATCAATATATTAAAAACCATATAAAAATAGATAATATTATGTATACTAAACCCTGTTTTATTTTCAGAAAGACAGGGATAACATGTTCCATGTAACTGATAATTAGAGAGTTAACGATGAATGATGGCTAAACTAACTCTAAAGATGATATTTATTAAAAAAAACGAATTTATATTTTCATTTTCGTTGGGTCTTTTAGAAAGGGTATAAATAAATTATGCAAATGTACATTTAATTGAGCGTCTTTACTTAAAAATTTTATTTCAACATTATCAAAATTGTATAAAATCTCATCCATCGAAATGGTATTCTCGATTCCTAATCTAGAAAATATAGTATATATCGAAAAATTATCTTCTATTAGTAGGTTCATTTTTTTACGTATTTATGCTTTGATATGTATGATCGTAAAACAGTTGTCATTACATTTGTCGTTATTTGATGTTAAGCAAGATTCTATTAACAGCAGTCCTCTAATGAATTTCGAATTTTATTATTCACAAGATACTTTAGTTGACATACTTTTAAATACTTGACTCTCTTTTTGCTATTTAAGAAACAATGATAAACCAATATAGCTATTTAAAATGTCATTTTAAATTATTAATAAAATTATTTGTATGATTTTGATGATATCACATCAAAATAATAAACAATCCGTTTGTTTTAAATTCTACTAATGTTAATGAGAGATTTAGATTTCATTATTTATTTAGCGAAGGACAATTGATATGAAATCGACAATTAAAAATGTTCCGAAATATTCATCCTATTTAAAATTCAAGGAAAATTGTTTTAAACTGAGAAATAGACATGGTTGAAAAAAAGACAGAGGGTAAATTAGATATGGCATCATATATTGATCAGCATACGCACATAAATTCTTATCGGAATATGATTTAATCATTCTAACTCTCCTTTCGTGAATAAAACGAGGCCACTAATGAATAATAACTGTATCCTAATTTATGGTGTCTAGAATCATGATGAATCTGATAACGTCAAATTTTTAATTATAAATTGATATATTAAGATATATATTTCGAGATCTATTCAAAAAATCTTCGAGAATATTTCGTTTTTATCATAAACAATCCTTCATTACATCAAAGTTTATGAAAAATATTTTAGCTATATTCCATTAAAATTCAGTAATATATTTTTCAATCGCCTATTTACATTTAAACCAAGCATATTTACATGGAAGATCAACAAATTATTACAATTTTTAATTGCAAAATTAAAAATGATAAATATATCGGGTTAAGGGCGTTATTTGAATATGTTTTATATAATATTCGAGGTTTATGTTAATAAGATTATTGTAATGATATAATTAAGTAAATCAATAACGGGTAAAGTTTTTATATGTATACAATCATATTTTACATTTCCATTGATCATCTCAATTTTAATACGAATGTCATCGAAAATATTTATTTGTGTTTTAATCATAAATGTATAAAATTATATCGTGTGTTTTTAATATGTAGAAACTAAGTCGTCACAATCTAATGTGAGGAAATGTATTTGACTGGCTATATGATTTTATGATTACTGCTCATTTTTTTGTGAATTTAGAAGGTTTTTAGTTTTTATAGAATGCAGTTCATCTACTGATGTAATTTAGAATCCGATTTGATAATAATTCAATATTATTAACTTTTTCATAGACATCGCTAATAGAGATGTACAAAGTAGAGCCGGTAGATTTGATTTATAGGGTTTGTCTCGACAACGATTTAGACTTTACCCAAATATGGATATCTCTTTGAGGTATAATTTCGAGAAAGCATCGATTTGTTTAACAACATTAGGATGGTAGTATACGACAAAATGTCTAAACAATTACACTCTCTCGCTCGTCCGAATTTCATCAACCTTTATGGTGAGGTATACGAGTAGAATAGTATAGCTAGGAAATTTATTCAATAAATCTGTTTCAGTTCAGCTGACATCCGGCGAATCAGTTGTCGAAGTTATTTTCTTTAAATTCGAATTATTATCATCATGCATAAAAATATCAACTTTATGTTAATAAATTTGTCATTAAGAGGATTTCAATGATTTAGAGAGGTATTTTACTGTTTAAATCTTGTTATATTTACTCAAAATATACATTCACAATGTAAAATGATGTTTAAAATCCTCTGGATGGAATCATTGCATAAAAATATCTTTAAGTAGTTTTGTCAACATTCAAAACGATTAGACCTTTAGATACTCTTTGAATGTGTCTTTTATTATTTGTAACCTTATAATTAAACCATGGCTATAAAAATTAAATTAGTCAATCAAAGTTGGAGTATGAATAGGATTGATATATCCTTAAATAGTAATGTAAATACTGTTTATTCATTATTTTCTCACATAGAGTTTTCCTTTATACCTGAAATTAGCTTATTGGCCTATCTAAACAACGAATCTATTTTTAAAAATATGACAATTGTTATACAAACAAAAAAAAGTAATATGCTCATTAACTGTTGAAAGCTAAGCATTACAGCAAAGAGATTTTTTTGATTCACATACCTATATTTTTATTATTTACAAATATATCTTTCAGTAGTTTTATATGTTATATCACTTTTTAAACTATTTACAATAATTTGATCTATCTTCTTGATGATACATCTTATCTGATTGATCAGACTATCATAAATGATTCTCAAATTGCCATGCTTTATCACTTTTTAAATTAACAATCGATTGGTTAGTTAAATCAATTGAAATTTATGCTAAATATTCATTATTAAATCTTTTTAAGACTCAATATCATAAACATTGACTATCGTGATTCTTCGTTATAATAATCCGATACATTCATCAACATCCGTTGGGAATGTTTCACTAAAGGATCTATAAATCTGATAGTAAATATGATTTGTTAAAGGTATGTTTATCGTTTAAAAAAGGAGTAGAGACACACGTTTCTCGAGAGTAAATGTAACTCTATGGCTAAAACGGCGATGGCTCTTTAAAAAATGGTCATGGTCTGATGCTAATGATGAATATTCTTCGCAATAATGTCATGTAATAAAACACAATTTATATATCACTAATGTGATACGTGTTAGCTACAGCGTTTATACATGTATAAGACTCGAGCCTACCTTACAAATCAAAATGACACATTTATTTATACATTATATAAATAAGTAATATTTAGAAGAAATATATTAAATATACTTTAAATTTATATTCCGAACCATTCAATATAGATTTACTAACGACTTAAAAATATTCTACAAATATTTATTGAGTAACCGAATTGTTAATTTCAAATTTTTTTACTTGATTTATGAAAAATTTTTTCAATATACTAAGTTTAATCAAGAAAATATAGGTATTATTATGTCTTTATATCTTCATATTGCAGATTTTACATAAATATTTTCAGAGTAATTCAATTTGGCTAGCGAAATTCGCTTGTCAGAAAAATTCGACATTAGTGATTGGATATCGTAAGTTCAAGGTATGTTAAGTTTTTTCTAACTTATAGATAATATCTAGGAAAAAATTATAATAGTAGATTGATAAATTTAAAATATCTGGCACGACAACCTTTGAGTAATTTGATATCTCAAATCGGGATGAATATAATGAACTCAGCTACCATCCATAACAATATTAAACTATTTAGACTTGTAAGATATTGTTTTCCATAATTTTGACATAACATAATATTAAAATTTATTCATTTTACACATAAGCATATTCTTTTATCGATGCGAAATCTTACATCGATCTCTGACTTTATACTAATAACAGACACGTTGGTTGTCACATGACTTATAGCCGCGATTGTTTCAGATCCACTGTAATTAATAGAAAGTTTTGATGCTTTTTATTCCATCGTAAGAATTCACCATGTATAGTTATATGAGTTTAGTTATTTAAGTCCATAAGCAAAAATGTCTCTCAGTAATTTTCTCGAAAATTCAAATATTATAAAAATTAGTTTTAAATATATTGAAATAAATTTTTGAAATTCAACATATTGGATGTAGCTAAAGAGCAAGAAAATAGACACGAATAAATGCAACCATGAATTTTATGTTGAATGCAAGCAGAGATGGTCGTATACAAAACTCAAATGGCTTTGAACGTTACAATTTTGTAGTAACATTCTCGCAAAATAAATTTTTCAATTTAGCGTGAGACATCTACTGATAATAACAGGTATTTATAAAAAATACATTAAGGATGATACATAAAACAAGAAATTAAACAGCCATTGAAAGAGTGATGTAAAATCAAGTTTTTCATTAACGCGGTATAAAATCTGTTAACAACGTCAATAATGATAGTTTCGTTTTTTAGTCGTATGAAGGCAAAAAGATGAAAACCCGACACATATGGAGGACAAATAAAAACCTGTGTTCTAAATTCCACGAAGAACTGTTTTTAGATATTTGGAAATATAAAGAAACATGGAAATAGAGAGTTACCATTATCTCCTAAAACAGTAAAAGTTATTAAACCGAAAATGTGACAGAAAATATCAAACTTGAAAATGTAAGGTCTAAAATTGGTTTCTGTGTTATGAATAGTAGTGGATGAATCTTTTGACATAAATGAAATAAATTTTGTTTATTATACGATTTAATTCATTTTCTGGTCTACAAGCAGTTGTTATAATTTTTGCCCCTCCAAGATCTAAAAATGCGTTGATAATAAATTGAATGCTGTGGTTCAATGCACTCAAATACAAACATATTTCATTCCATACAACGTGTCGATTTTGACAGTAGAGTCAACATATGAGGGCTGATAAAATGTTTTGTTGGTTATTTAGATGAAAAAATTAATCGAAAAATACTTTATAATTTCATTTTTTATCAAAAATTACTTTGTGTACAAGAATTTCCAGAATAAATGAACAATCATTTAAATTTGTTTGTTAAAGTGATACTTAATATCATTGATTAAGAAATTAATCATTCCAATATAAAGAATTCATAGTCTACATTGAGAGTAAGTATGCAGATCTTTTGTTGCATAATATAATAGATTGATTATCAAGACGAAAGATTTTTAAACGTTTCGTCACCTTATTGCCAAAGATATAGGCATTTCTTCATGAGAACATCCTCACGTATCAAGATTTGTCAGAGGATAAATGGCAAAATTTTTATTATGGTAGACGTAGCGATTCATTAATATAAACTAATTAGTAAAGAAAACACTGTTATTTCATTTTGAAACTTGTTACTTTAGTTAAAATTTAATTATTCGGTTTAAACTTAATTTTGAAATATGACTAATAGATTCACTTCCTACTTTCCTGATACTTGACTGACATAATACTTCGCAGTTTGATATTTTTTATTTCAATATAACATTTTTAGAATACAGGGAAGCTTTAATCGGTAGGTTTCGAGAATCGAGAAAGAGATAAATGACTTGATTGTTTTTTAAAACCCCTTTTAAATATCATTCAAAAAGAATTAAATTTTTAACCATTTGATATTAAAAATGTAAACTTTGAATGGAAATCTTTTGATTTATAACACAACGAATAATATAGTTTTTGAATCAAAATTCTCAATACCAATTTAATTATTTTAGAAAAATATAATGTGTGAATCGTCTCTTTACACAAGTATTTCGATTTGGAATATTTTGCAAATAATCTTGAAATGACATTTATCACATGATAATTGATAATAGACTCAATCGAGAGGCCGTCAAAAATAGTTTTTCAGTTATTTTTATATCTTTGGTTTATACAAAATAATTTAGCAAACTTTTATGGACATAAATCACGTAGATTTATAATCGAAATCGGTTTATGGATGAAAATATGGAATCATGTCATAAATTAAAAACAACATTAATACCAAACACAAAAAATTTAAGAATGACAAGAAACGACAACACTCACATTCATGAATCGATAATAGTTATAATTTACTTATGAATTCTTAATAATTAAATTTCTTGCAAATTTTTCATATTTAAGGATTTGTGAAATTTATTCTACTATACTTCTTATTTCCCTGTGACTACATCATGTTATATTTAATCATATTATTTTATGTAAAAAAAAGTTGTTTCTCTTAAAAATTAAGAAATCGATTATTCATTTAATTTGGTTGTTAAGGTCCAAACATTGAAGTCCTTTAAACTTTCTCCGACAGAGACATGATTTTTGGTTAAAGCAAATATATAAACATTTTAAGTTTATATTACATCCAATCGAAATAATAGACGATAATATTTACAAACTCGCCCTCATAAAATTCGTGAATATATACTGTTCCCAATT
The DNA here is from genome assembly GCA_000827895.1 of Thelohanellus kitauei. Taxonomy (NCBI): domain Eukaryota; kingdom Metazoa; phylum Cnidaria; class Myxozoa; order Bivalvulida; family Myxobolidae; genus Thelohanellus; species Thelohanellus kitauei. The sequence continues at coordinate 13,296 of JWZT01000095.1, forward strand.
ATTTGAATTTCCATGTTGTGAAATAACCGAATATATCAAAACAATCGACTGATTTATGGTGGAATTTAACAGTATACATGCTATGAGGGTCATGAACTATGTGCTAAAAATGACACAAGTTTTGTAAATTTAGTGTGAATAAAGAAAAATATTAGTGATAAAATGATATTCCGGTGAGATGATTTTAACGCGTTATTTAATTTTGAATTATTTAGAGTAAACGCGGTCTATTTTGTTGAATTATTGGTCATCATATTTTTTTACCAGTAATATGTTTGTAAATACGATTTCTCACATAAAATTGAATGTGTAAATTCACATTCGTTCAGATTTGTTGGAACACACAATTAATATGTAACATTATTTATTAGCATCTATTGAAATTTATTTTAACTTATTTAATATTTTGTGTATGTATTTAATGGTTGATATTTGATGAAACTAGGTCAACATTGTTTCTTTTAAAAATACCAACAATGATTGACTTAAATTATTGCTGTGATGGAAACCACAGATTATATTCTAGTGAATGAAACATATTGTCTTACCTAAAATTAGAATACTGATCAATATATCTGTATACCTTTGATATAAGTCTTCGTTGAAATCAATACTCATGATATTTGTACTCATATCTTATCGGACAGGTTAATAAGTCAAAATCGTTAGATCTTTAACAATATTTACACATTTTTTTAATAAATTGTGATTTATATATCTCTAATATTGTCCATTGGCTTCCAATATTATACCTATATTTTTTCATAAATTTAGACGATTTCAAAATATTGTTTCAATTTATAGATATTTACACGTTACAAATTCATAAACTTTATCTAACATTTTTTTTTAGATGTTCTCGGAAATAGAAATTTGAAATATTATATATTTAATATAAAGTAAAATAATCATAGTTGTTAATCGGATATCCTTATCATTGATTTTCTCAATTTCATCAATTTTATTGAAAGTATTTTGCCAGCTGATTATGTCTCTGACTAAGAACCGTGTGTAAATATTTTTACATCGAATATAATGTTATACAGTTAAGTTATTATAATCGGATTATCCTTTTACCATACTTTGATTGTTATAATGATGAGTTAGCAGACACCAAAAGGTTCTTCTAATGTTTTAAAATCAGGGTTTATAAAAAGAAAATGTATTATTGTTAAACCTAATCAATTCAACACATTATTTGTATTTATGCGAAATAGTTTCATATATTAGCTTAAATTTAGTAAACTATTGAAGCATAAATGTTTTATCTCTTTCATATTAGTTATCTTAGATATAAGTTATTATATATATAAAAGATATTTCTGGCGGCAACGTTTGAATTCTTTATTATAAATAGAAACATTTGAATATTTTTTAATAAACAAAATTATTCAAGATTTATTTTATGACAAAAATGATGTAAAATATAATTGTGGAGAGAATTTCTGCTCAGTGGATATTTTGAAAAAAATGTTTGGATAATGATTTCAATGACGATAATTGTAACTTTAACTTTAGGCCTTAATATTTGTGTAAATAAAATTTTAATTTATTTGGCAAAGGTTTAATGTTTTGAACAGGTATTTTAAGTTGAAATTTAAAAAATATTTAGATAAAAAAATTTTGAATGCAGCGATTCAACCGATTATAATTTTTAACCGATTTTAATAGTTATTGTTTCATCCTCTGTGTAAAATGAGTAATATATTGCCACAAATCTTAAAATCTTCTATTCTTAAGTATAAATATTTCCATGTATAACGTGTAAAAATCATTCACTTGACCGTGATTAATATACATGAGTTCGAGGATATGAATATTGAAAAAATATTCAAAATGGCCATCATTGGCATTAATATTGGTAAATTTGAATTCAAACCAATATTTTATGTTCAAAATTTATACATTTTATGTTTCAGGTCTTTATTCCTTTTAAAATTATAACTCACCTCAAGTCAGCTTATATATTCAGAATATTATAGCGTGAATTTAAAGAAAACAATATGAAAAATTTTCAATGAGCCAAAATTGATATTAAATGGTGATATATTAATATATTGCATTTTGATTGTTTTAATATTGTATTCTCTGCTGTATAGAGCGAACTCGTATATAAGCCACACTATTTAAATATTCAAGACTTTTTTTTATACATATTGAGGTAGCACAAATATATTGGACGCAGACTTCAAATTTGAAGAAAAAACCCGTGGTCTATATTCACGAAAGCGCATTTAACTGTAAAAATTCATATATTATCTGAATCGTTGTATAAGCCAAATTGTTCAAATTTTCTAAAATTTGAGAAAAAGAAGCCTCTTATACATCGGAAACTACTATAGTATTTTGTATTGTTTTGTTGATCGAAACCTTTTATATCCCATTAATTTAATTAAGATATTAACCTATGTTGTGATATGTAAATTAACAAATTGTTTCATCTGACATTCAATCAAGATTCATTCAAACTTAGTCCAATTACGCTGTCAAATTGTCTAAAACACATTTCTATCATTCCGTTATTTTTGAATCGTTGTTAAGTAGATAGAGATTATATTGGTAATATTTTAATGGTCAATTTGTCATATTTATATCTACCCATAAACTAAACTGATTCAGAAGTTTGTAGAGTTGTTTAGACAAATATCGAGAGCGTACCAACTTCTGAAAATTAGAGCATTAAATATATTAATAGTTTTGAATCTGAGGTTTTATTTTGTAACATTATTATATTATAATAACAGATTGTAAATAATGTTCATAATTAACGTTGAATCTTCCTACTGTTCCATTATCTAAATAGATGGTTTTTTAATATTTTTTTTGAAAAATCCTCTTTTATAACCCATATATCTTTCCCAGTATTTTGTGACACCCCGTATTATCAAATTATTTTATATTATAGACATACATAGCTGTACTTAAATAAATATTCATATAGTATTTTTATTATGAATATCTGATATAAAGGGCAATAAAATTTTAATATAAGCAGAGAAATAACTTTTGATTTATGTTTAAAAATAGAATCAATATGCAGTAGTTAAATGAAAAATATATTTGATTTTTACTGATGAAATGAAATTTTATATATATATCAATAGAATCATAAAAAACTTTATAACTACATAACCGTAATTCATGTATATATTTATGTAAAATTTGAAATGTCTAGAGGTATCACCATATATAAAAACAAAACGTTTAAATTTTGTTGCGATCGTACATGCAATCAAGCCAATATGAGCATGAATAATTAGTATATTTATGTATTACACACTAACTAATTAAATGTGTCTTCATTGTCAGAAGACGACAGATGTCATCTTCTGCATCAATTCTACTTTATTTAAAGAATTGACAAATAATCTTACAAAAATATACAGTCTTGAAACGATATTCGTTAAAAAAAGTGAAGAATAACGACCAACAATATGTAAAATAAAATGTTTATGACTGCTAACATTTGTCGAGAATGATGTTACGCACATATAATTATATTTTTTGCTTCATCTCAATTTATGAGTTCCAAAAAGTAATCCCTCATTTCTCATATATTTCTTGCTCTTTGATTTTAAATGGATTTCCTTTTATTACAAAGCGATGTTTTGTATATCTTAAATGTCAAATAAGATTTAGTCAGACAAGTTGTTAAAATGATCATTTAAAGTAGTTATGATCTTATTTCATTTGTCAAATGCAAATAATTTTTTGTCAAAATCTTGGACTAGGAAGAAAACATGAAAGTTGTATTTTGTTTAAATTTGCATGTTAAAGCTGATTTTTATTCAATATTCTGATCTTTTACGATAAGCTGAGATATGTTTAACTTATTTTTAATAAAGATAAATTCAATTCACAAAAGATGGCAATGACATACCAGATAATCTAGTTTGATTTATTTCGTATTCGTCACTTTCATGTAACTGTAACAGTGGCTTTGCTTTATGATCAAAAATGAATTCCGTACTCACATAGATCATAAAAATTTTTAGGAACTTTTTATGAAGAAATAACCGTACTATAGATAAAAAACAGACCATTATGGAATGTGTTAAGAACATTTTAAATTAATGAAGACAGTTGACTGTTTAACGATTAAACATTTACAAAATTAATAAAATATTTCAATACATGTTGGTAATTGTTTTATCAATGTCTTAATTGCAAATTATATCAAGTAATTTTTAAATTGATTACCAATGAATTTCTATAACTCACTCTATTTTTAAATTTTAAATCTAGAAATAGATTGGCGCATATTTTTTAAAATATATAACAGGCCTTCAAAAAATGTTTTCATATGATATTTTCTATATTTCTAGAAATATAAAAATTGTTTGAAAACATAATATACAGTAATAGATTTTAAACATATATAAAAAAAAAGCATATCATTGTAGTGTTAAAGGAGAGTCGAGCCAGAGTCAACCTAACGAACCATGATATCTAAACTAGCGGTCATTTAACTAGATCACTAAATACTGTTACTTAAAACAGGATATTATACGTATCCTTACACTTCTCCGTCCTTGGAACAAAATCCATGTCAATACTGCATCTTCAGATCACGCCAAATATTATGTAAAATGTGGGTCAACTCTACATCGTAACAATTATCAATTGTTTCTCACTCAGCGGTAAAGTGACAAGTCAACTCAGGTTGGTATTGTAAACCAATATATCATATGTATCATTGAAATCATCTATGACCACCTCCATCAAGTATTTCAAGTAAACCAGAATGTGTGATCATTTTTCAACATCTGTATTTGTCAAACCATATACTAAATATTTGAATTGAAGTAATTTCATCGATTTTTTTTCGAGAATATCATCAGTAGTTTTAGCCATTCTCAAGTAAAAAGTTTAATTAAATTTGTCAAAACTACTTAATTAATTTCTAATTGTGCTGCATTCATAAGACGAACTAATGTTTGGTTTCAAGCAAAAAGAAACTATACACCTATGGTATGATTTTTCGTCGCTTTGGATATTCTGACGGCGTAAAAAAACAATGTAATACCTTTGCTGTTTAAATTATTGTAGGTATCAACAACATCACACATCGTTTTCATTATATAATTGGCATACAATAAAAAATAATTTATTATCATTGATGACTCAGTTTGTATGGTAATACCAATAACGTTTAATTTTCTTAACTTAAATTGGGTTGATAGAACTTAATAAAAACATCTACATTTTTATTCACCAGCGTATATATTACTGTTAAAGTTAAACGTTATTGTAAAAATCTTCAAAATATTTTCTCTAGTTGTTAATCTTGCGTTGTAGAACACTATATATATGTGAATATTTTTTAAATTCACAAAGACACATGTTGGTACTTAGTCTACAGAAATGATGTAGTAAGTCTCCAAAATTATACCTGTTTCTTTTGAAAACATTACCAAAAATAACAAGGACTATATGACGATCGCATATTACTAATTTGAAATAGTTAAGGGGTTCGTACAAATTATTTTGCGATGACAACTTAATATTAGAATAAATCGGTGATATTTTTTAACCTTTTATTGCACTAAGATACTCAGTGCCATATGTTGTGGTTTGAAGTAGTTTAGATAGTTAATAATATGTAAGATGCAATAATTATCGTGATTTAACTACAATTATTTGGTTGGTATGGTAGGAGACATTTATTTCTAGGTAACTATACCAACATATCTTAAGTCATTGCCTTCATTTCCACATATGATAGGCTTAAATATAATGGTCTCAGCACTTCTATCTTTTTGAGCCTTGATCGTCTTTGCATATTTACTAGTTCCTTTTTTTCAGGCAAATATCTCGTTTTTTTAGAGATTGAATTTGGAAATCGTTTTGTGATATTGTTTTTAATTTCCATTAACATAATACATGCGCTTATGATGTAATAGAGATAGCAAATATTACACAATTTGGCACCAAAGGTTTCGTTTGAACACATTTAAAAATTCGCATTTCGCGCATGAGTATATCTGATCACATTTAGATATTCTCGTAAATACTTTTTTCAATTTGCATTTACTTCTAAATGATAAACTTTGTTATTATATATTTATAAATTGTTTTCGGTGGAGATTTCTTGGTCGGAATATAGTAGATTCTCTCATCCATCCTTCACAATTGCTTTGGATGATTTCCGTTAATGCCTTTCTGATAACCTCGAATGATCTTTGATTCTCGAAAACTATATTTGATCTCTTGACTTTTGCTTACTATGTAAGAAATAGAAGTTACATTGCGTTAAATTAGGGGGTAGTATGCGGGTAAGAATATGATATTAATTTCTCATATTATCAAACCCTAATACCTCAGACAAGCAATGAAATCTCAAATTATCCATGATAAATGCTTTATGGAATTCTACCACTAATGTTCTGGCACATCTCTTGTAGAAAAATTATAAATTTTTCTGTGATATCTTGCCCAAAAACATATTTTATTATGGATAACTCCGCTGGGAGACATGGACAGCACAAATACTTGTATTTCTACTTCATGAGTTTGACAAAAAAGTTTAACCATTCAAACCCTTCTTATTTTTCATGTGATCACCTTGTGTATAGACTAAACCCAGTGTCGTCGATATAAATGATGTTTGCTGATTAAAATATTTAACTAACAAAGCATCAAGAAATTCAATTAAAAGTACTGTTGAGCGTAAAAAAAAAACACTCCTCATTGTGTTCCGGATCATTTCTCGCTCTTTGGACCAATCGAACTTGCTTAAAAGTGATGTGAATTGATTTTATGGCTCTAAAAATGATGTAGAAGCAAACTGATAAATTATATTCATTCATTAAATATTTCTTAATTTCACTTATTTTTCAAATATGATTATCTTAATTCTATTCATATATTTTAGTTTTAGGAAGCTCACTAATTATGTATATCTTGGTCCTCTACTTATAGACGTGTTCTACGGGTCGGTTTCTAATTGTTTTTTTTTAATTATCATCTTTAAGGCTCAAGGACTTACGGAATAGTCGCACGTAATTTCAATGATCGACTTGTGATTAGTACTCTCAGTTAAGGACAGTATTATCGTTTGAATTCATCGATGATCTTGGAATATATCCTTTGTATTTAAGTATTCTCCATCATTAAATTTTAAGCAGGAGCCATATGAAAACATATTCACATGAATTTCTAAATTTCCTCAGACAGCGTCATGCACAAAATGCCATTATAAAAATGTCTTCATGCACAATCAGACTCAAAATGGTGTAATGAACTCTTACTGACCCCTATAAACGGGCTCTAATTTCGTCTTCGTTAGATTTATTACAAAGATATTGTCAAAGTTTGGAAGTAGTCATTCCATATATATTTTCTCATAGTATCTTATGAGATCTGGGCTGCTTCGGTCTAGGGTATCTTAAACTATTCTGAATAGGCATTGTAAATATTTTTTAAAAATTCTTCATTTTTAATGGCGTCGCTTTATAGTCGTGGTGCTGTTCGTTGTACCATTCTTCGGTGATAAAGTTTACAGGATGTTTTATCTTGAAGCCGTAAACAATTATGGCTGTTCGGTATTTAGTTGCCTTATCGGAAATTTTCAAACGGCAGAATATGAATGAGAAATTATACGCTCCAAATAAGTGCGTTCAGATGAAATGTAATGCCTTAGAATTCGTTTATTCTGAATTAACGGTTGATGATGCTCACTGGAAATGTAGTTGTTCTATTATTTGGCGATGCACGACAAAAATTCTTTTTAATGTTAATTGAGGTCAGAAGTCATATTTGGCCAGAATAATCTTTCATAATTAAAATTCTGGTTTTTGTAGTGACCCTGATATCCAAAAATATTGTGAGTATATTTATGAACAGTAGCCCCTAGCAGTCCAGGTATATTAGAGACTGGTCCATTCCTGCCGAAATGAAACATAATATCATCGACAATTAGATTTGTCAAGGATAAAATTTTTTATGGTGTGAATGATTTTCATGGTTAAGGGGTCTTGTCTTTCCGATTTCCGTTTGTAGAGACAGCGGCAACACTCATTGTTAGTGCATCCGCAATCGAATAGGTTTTTCTCGGTATATATTCGATATGAAAATTTTAGTTTATGAGTTTCATTAGATATCAGGCACGTCTTCTGTTAGCATTCTTCAATCGTTTGATGTGCATTTACGACTGAAGGTCGATACGAAATTAAACTTAGAGCCATCGTATTAATGCCTTAATTAATTCACATCGACTATGAAAGCGAAGAATTCATTGTGCCGCTTGGCGTATATCGTCTCAGCAGAGTTCAATTTTTGGCTATTGAATGCGAACGGTGTTCTTTCACCGTTTATTATTTTGGATAGTTGAGGACTAACGGCGATGACGCAGTCGTCATAATAAAAGAAAAATCTAACGATTTAGTAAGAAAAGCTAACGTCTGTAGATTTCAAAGTTGTTAATTGAAGCAGACAATTTTTGTCCAGTCTCCGTCCCAATGCATGGTAAGTCTGTACGCTTTACGTCGTTTAAGTTACAAGAGACAGCACAAAATTATCAATAAAACGCCATTAGAAATTCCCCCCAGAGAGAAGGCGTGTTCGTTTTTCTTGATTGGTAGATTTGAATGGTTTGAAAATTGACTTGATGGAATCAGGCGGACTCGAGTTGGTTATCAAGATATCTCATCGACAAGATATGAGGCATTCATGAAACAAAATTTGCACTTATTCAAATTCAGCCTTTGCATACTAAGAATATATAGGGGATCGGCCATATGCATCAGATGGGATTCAGAGATGTTCCCGAAGATTATCATATAGTTTGTGTATGCTGGACAATGTATATTCGAGTCGAGAAAGTGATCTTCCACGCGTTAAAATGACTGACAGCTGTTTGTCATACCGAAAGGCAAAATGTTGAATTCGAAGTCCTGAAGCCGAAGCAATGTTAGAATTTTGCGTTTCGTTTGATATTTATTTGAGAAGACAATCAACATACCCAATTATCATGTAAAGGGTTAAAATATCTTTATGGCAAGTGATTTGTTCTGCTATTTCCTTAACATTAGGCACTATATATTTCCATCGTTTGGTAACGCTGTTTTATTTACCTGCATTCAACAAGAAACGGACTCGAGCCATCTTTATTTGATTTAAATGCAACGGCAGATCATTGACTTGTTCTTAGTTAATAACCCAGTAAGAATGGATAGAATCGTTTTGGTAGAGAACTTTTTTTATGGTTTATCAGACTCTATAAAAAGAGATTGCGATGGGCTCATCTGATACCGTTTTTATAACATAATGGCGTCTCTTGCATCAGCCATCGTGGAATTTAGGATCATCAAATACAAGAAAATATGCTCTGGGCATTTCGATTATAATTGGTAGGTACTGTCTTCGAGTATCAATGTCAAACAGAATATCATCTGCCATAGAGCAAAAGTATCATATTGTGTCTACTTTAGCCTTCAGGATAGTTTATGCTCTTATGAAATATATACCATCATGACACGCATATTTATTAATTTTACCAAAATATCGCGTAGTATTTAATGACTTTCATTGAGAAATTCGTTGGTATATGTTATATCTATCTATCTTAAATTGGTGTGTAATTGATGCCTAAACTGAAGGACGAGCCTTTCCAATGCTTCGACCTAGAATAGATGGGAATTGTGGAATTGGTTATGAAAGATGCATGTGTTTGGCAAGGATTGATAATCCTATATCTACGTTAGCTGTCATTACAATTTTAAAAGACTCACTGAGCATTAATACGAAAGTCTCACCTGATCAACCCCGCTATTAAGTTGATATGATTAATTTTTAGATCAATTTTTAATTTTAGAAATGAATCGTGAATGTCATGTTTCCTTGCAGATATCCCACATAACAAGTCACAAACCTTTCTAAGTGTTATCCCAACGGAGTCCACATCTATCGCACATTTTTCCTGGTGTTCTGCCAACATTTAGGACATTGAGGTCATTGGACATTTCTCTAGATTGCAGGCTGTTGCTTTTAGTGACAGGTTTTTGGCTGCATCGGTTAACATGGTAATTAATGACATTCCAGGATTTCAATAATTGTGATGACATTCGGCTTTTCTGATTAAAAGATGAAACGAAAAGATTTGAAAGCATGAGCTACAAGTTAGAACAAGTGTTCTTTAGGATATGATCTCAAAAGAACTTTACCTATGTATTCATGTGATGCGGCAGACTGTTTAAAATTTTAACAATCACAAAATTATCCATGGCGGATTCAATAAGGAAGGGCTGTTCGATTGAAATCCATTTCATCAGCTTGTTCGTCTAAGGTTTTAACTTGGAACCCTGTAGGAGATTCAAAGACTCGAATGAGGCAAAATAAGATACGACTGAAGGCTGTGAAGAGGAATTTGATATAAAGAACGAGATGATGGTTTGATTTCTGTATTGAGAAAGTTGCATTTTTCGGATTTAAATAGGATGTAGACCTCCAGTATATCATCTTCAAAAAACGTGGAAATAATTGAAGATCGGCAATCATCGTTTCTATTATTTGCCTAAATAGTAATTTATATTTCAATATTCACCTGTCAATACCTTGCCAATAAAAAATTTTTGTCCCAGTGTAGGAGGTAATATAATCCCACTGTCGACATAAGATGTAGTAGAAGACATTAACTATAAATTATGGAACTTTCCGAACATATATCATTACTTCCTGCCTTCAGGAATTAGAAATATGATTATTTTAAAATCACGCCAGAACTCTAACAATTGTAATTAAGAAATTTCGTTACATGGTAGTTGTACAAACATATGTTAACCTCTAATATATCATAATAAATGGAAATATATTTTTGACTAGAAAATATTTTGTGAATGAAAGGTTTTCCATATTTATTGACAAAATTAGTAAGATTTCATAATTTAATAAGTTTAAACTAGAATAAAAGGTACTTTGACAATACACGATTTCTATTCAAGATTTTTGACTGTCCAATAAGAATAATCAAATGTTCTTATATTTTTGAAAATTGTACGAAAGTAACTGATAACTTTTAGAAAGATTCTCGCTGTTAAGATAAAACATAATTTCAATAAACATCAGCTCATATTGGACTCTATAATCTAACTGCATAGTTTCAAGACGTCATCAGATAGAATCTATATATTTTTTATTTACATTTATAATAATAAGATCAAACTTTTGAATCTCCGCATCGGACTGTCTGACATTCTCGCAGGAATCGGTGTTATCAATAGTGTTATTTCTGTGATTATATTTTATATATCAAGATAAAATCTAATATTAACTAGTGTTTTTGGGAATCAACAAAATAAAAAATTCAAGTGAATCTTTAGAAAATTTTTAAATTATATGGTGGCCAAAGCATGACAATCGAATAAGACATTCAATATTTTATTAAAAAAACTTAACTAGTACAAATAAATTTTAATATATATAATCTTAAATAGTCTACTATATTTGTATTCGAGACTTGTGATAAAAATATAAATTAAAATGTCTAGATTTTTACACATAAATTGATATATAAAATATACATTTAAATAATGAATATTTTTCAATATTTTTTATCCAATTTTACCCATAGCAGTTTATTTAAAAAGATACACACAATGAATAAATTACTATGAATAACCTTGAGCTACATATCTGCACTTATCAGATAGAGTTTTTTTGACATTAATCTCGCGATATTTTTCACAATATCATTATTTCTTCTTGTGTTAATGATATCTTTCTGTTATCATATACATATGTGTTGCATTTGATACCCTATGGTGTATCAATCTCTTCAGAAACTCAATATTGTATTTTTGTAAATGCTATTTAAAATATTTTAGACTAAGCTAGATAAGTCATAATTTGAGATGTCATAATTAGCCTCTTCTTTTTGTGCGACCAGTGCAAAATTGTATTGCAATACACTATCCGTAATTATATAGAGTATTTTGGTAATTGATTGATCAACTTTTAATTTTCCCCAAGATTTTCCCATATTCAAACTCACACTCTAGTTATCATAAAAATTAATATAAATTTTTTTTTCCTTCAAATGCCACCAAAATCTTTCCATCGTTTAATATTTCAATTGAAGCGAAATTTATTTGAGGCTTAGTTAATGAATTGTTACATAAATCCAGGACATGCCGCCGTCATCGGAAATCATCATTCTTGTTTCAAATATTATCGCTTGATTTGTTATGGTACCTTAAAATGAATATTATATATTACATGGAGCTACACGAATTGATTGATTAGTGAAAGAATATTGAACAATATCAGATAATAATTTGTCACCCGGGCGAATCGATATATCACATGTGACCTTATAGAATCAATTAGATACTGATTCGCATGGAGTAGGTTTTGTATTTTTGAACTTCAGATCATTCCAACTTTTGCCTGCGTCATAAGAAATGGCGGTTTTAAATATTTCTGGTTTCCCAAAAGAAGTGATGGCTTTCGTTAACAAAATAACTCTTGGTAATCCTTCTGACACATATAAATATCTTTTTCCATCAATGAATTTACTGAAAAAGATTGGGTTTACCTCGTTTTACCCTTTTCGATTTGATCAAAACGCTTAAATACAAGATCCCTCCTAGTTCCAGCGTAAATGAAGTTGAAGTTTGAAGGTAAAACAGTAAGTATATATATAGTCCCGTTTGAAATTGACACTTCGAGGACCGTTTGATCCTGTTTTAAATTATATATCATACCTTATTGTTTTTGTCAATAAATTTGTTTTGAAAGACTGATCTATTTCCTTTTGTTAAAGCAAACTGGAAGTAGCTGGAATCCTTTTATTAATATTAGTTTACAGTTTTATGTACCCAAATCGTATTTGTTACCATATTATACTTGATTGCTCTTTGTTCTTGTACATAAGTTTGATTTAATAATATTTTGTGCTCTGTTAATTGGTGATTATTTTCTTATTATTGTCATCTCTTACTCATAAAATAAAGGGATATATTATTATACCATTTGGGATCAGAAGCATTACGAGATACTCGGTACCAATTTTTATTTGTAAAACCGTATTTGAATAACTCAATTTAAGTAAATGATTCACAATTTTCGATTCTGTAAGAAGTGCGAGGTTATTATTTTCAGTATCATCGGGGTAAATATTATCCAATGGATCAAAAAAATCATAGACAGTGAAGTTTGTATCTTCTTTTCGTTTCATTATAAACACATCATTTGCATCATTATAACCATATAGCCCACCAAATGAGCACCATATTCTAGATAATTCAAAGGGAATTTTCTTATTTTCATCCATCCAAATATTAATTTTGTAATATTCATGAACGCTTATTTTTATCAAGAACAATCCCAATGATTTTACAGGGTTTTGTGAGACTAATGCGAGTACATATATTAATTTTTCTTGTTTATCTTTACAGACATCAAAGTGTATGTTATCATAATCAAATTCATGATCGATCTATTCAACAAATTTACCCGCTTACCTTATATATATCGTATTGTTTCCCGAAGACTGTTTCTTTTATTTTTGAAACATTCAATTTTTCGTATTTATAATGAATGGGATAAGATGGGTTGATTTGAAACGTCACTGAATGGGATAGAGTGACATAGCAGCAAATAACTAAAATGACCATTATCAAGTTCATCAATAAAATATTTGATTTTGCTAAAATGCGAGCAGTGTTGTATGATATTTATATATATTGATGGATTGATGCCAAAAAACAAATAAGTGTTTTCTTTCTTTAATAAACAAGTTTGTACGTCTTGTGCAATTTGTCATAATTTCAAATGATGTTAATTGATTAGATTATTTGTATGATAGTCATTTTAAAAACGTTTGTTTGCATCAGCATTTGAGGTAAATACAAACAATTTTTACGTCCTAATACATTGATTATGTTGATGAAACAATATTTTTCATTTTCTTCTATCAAAATAATACATAAACATAAATCAGAACCTTTTTTGCCAAGCAAATTCAAATGCCGAATATTAAACAATATTTACTATGAAATGGAATTTTAAAACTATTACAATAAGTCAAATATAAAAATTAAACTTAATTAGTCAAAAATTGAAAATGGATTGAAATATAACTTAAATTTATAAATAAACGACTGATCTAATAAATGAGTGTATGACCTCAAGCCATGTATATATTTAATATTAGAAATATTTATACAAAGATTTGCATTCTGATAAACAACAGATATTGCAGATATTTAGATAAATAGAATAGATAAAATTAAAATTTATCAATTTAATATACTAACAATAATATATATGATCTTTTTATTATTTACAAACCTGATAATATCTCATCTGTTTTTCAAATGCCAAATGTGAATACACAAATTGCTACTTACCATTTATTATCTTTCAGGAACATTTTTACATATTAGCATTCACACACAACTATGCGGTCTCCACTACGCATTAACATATTTTATTCTATCAATACAAGAATATTAAAAATGTTAAAAAATTAATATTATAGATATCGATTGCAAAATGGTTTAAATTGTAAGAATATATCAATCGAAATACAGAATAGCATTTCTAATTTTCTCTTAGGCAAATATTCTCATAGACATTTTTGAAACTCTGTCAATTTTTCAGCTAAATACAATTTTTCTTTAATTTTGGCAAGAATTAAGATTTTGTAAAATTCGGTTTTATTTCACTTATCGTGCATAAAATTACCCAACAATTCCAAAACAACTATTCTACTCGTCATTAAAGAAAAGATAGTAATCATCGAATGACTTTCAAAGAAACTGTTTTAAACCTACACATATTTTTTGTTTGAATTTCATGTTGTTGAAAGAAGGAATAAAGGCAAATCGATATTTCTATAAACGCTGACATAAGTATTATATAACTCCGAAATAGATACAAGCATAAAAAGTTTTATCAACTTAAATAACTTTGAAGAGTTATAAGCAAAAAATTTTGCAAAATCTATACTTTGCACATCTTTACAATGTATTCATCGCCCACAAATTTAAGACAGCACCTACCCTCTCAAAAAATCAAATAGTTAAATCCAGAGAATAATAATGCTTATAAAACATATTTAGTCGATTTAAATGTTATTTCGAGATTCGAAATAAACGATGCAGTGCTGACTGATGAAATTTTATACAGTAAAACATTTAAAAAAGTATATTTTTAATGATAAAATATTGTGTATACCTTTACAAAGGTTATACAAAATGTTTATTTTTGAGCGAAAAGTAATATAATCTATATTTAATGCTAATATTGGATAGATTAATGGCTTTGAAAGCATTTTAACATACTTATTTATGAACGATGTTTGTTATTCACTTTTAGTCAATATTATGTCATCCAATAACTGAAGTGAGACACGGTTTACTGTATATAATTTCGACTTCCTCGTTCAAATCTACATTGATCCAAGCCTTGACCTCCCAAAATACCAAATCAGTGATGATACCTTGTCTACATAAGAAATTATATGGCATATTATAAAATGAATTCTCATTGGTACACTTTATTATCTAAATATGACGTATTAATTCGTCATTACATTATCACTTACATTAATAAGAGAGAGAAATCTATAAGTTTGTTTTCCATAAATTGTAATTATACATAAAAATATTTCATTTATATTTTACGAGCCAAATCCAGTTAGATATTATTGTGTACTGTAAAAACTGTCTAATTTTCAGTAATTAGGCAAACAATATTTTAAAAAAATTAAAACTAGACATGGATATAATTGATTTTGATTGCAGCAGTCAAATAGTTAAATTTATCCTAAAATACCATAAAAATTTATAATTTAGTTCCTCTCCATTAATAAATGTTTCATGTAACTTATGTGAAGGAATAAGTATAGTTTGGTGTCATGGAATATAGAATGAACTGTTAAATATTTTAATTTTCTCAAATCTCATCGGTTCCCAATGCGTGGTCGATTTACCATATAGAAAGTAGAGTAGTTATCGACAATTTCATGATATTGGATGAATCATTTTTATTCTTTAAAATTTATACGTTGCGGAATCACGCCCATAAATATTTTTGCGATTAGATGTATTGTTTAAATCTATTAACTGCAGTCTTTCACAGAGATTTTATTATTGATTTAATCTATAGATAAATTGATTTATCTACATTTATCTCTTTGGATATATTTGTTTTGAGCTATATTATATTTTTTGGCAGTCTTTTATCGAAGCATCTATTTATCAGATATATGTTTTATAACGTCATTTGAAATACAACACAAACATGTTAACGTCATGATGGGTATAATTAAAGAAATTCGATAATTTCTTCTATTCTTGAATGCAAACACAAGTGTTAATATTTCGATATAATCATTTATTCTGTGCATTTTATGATTTGAAGAATAAATCTACGAAATATTTTTTAATATTAATTGTAGTAGAAATTTAAAGGGTGTGTTTTTTATCATAAAAACAAAGAGAGACAAGAACGTGAGTTAACATAGTATACTTAAAGAGATTAAAATTTTAAAGATATGGATGTGTTTACACTAAAATACAAGTTTACATTCCACTCCATCTTCAATATATTTATCATAACATATGTTGGTCAATGCATGACAATCAACCTAAACATTTATTATTCAATTTAAACCCATAAATTGATAAATAATAATTTCGATACATATAATCTTAAATAATATACAATATTTTTATGACAGGATATCGATAGAAAGATAAATACCTAATAATAATTTACAGTGCTAAGATCAAATTTAAATGACTAAATTATTACCGATCAGTTGATACATTAAATATACTATGAGATAAAATATATTAAAAAAATTTCGCACTAAAAATCAATTAAGTGTATATGTTTTTATAATAAATATATATGAATAAATTACAAAAAAATGTATTGTTATACACATCCACAATTTTCATATACAGATGTGGGAATGTCATATCTTTATATTTTACACATGTAAGATTCTTTCTTAGTATAATTACTTTTTTATCTACAAAAGAAACAAAGGTTGTTCGATTTTTTATTACGGAGTGTAAATATTTTAGTCAGAATATATAAATCATGTTTCAGCAAATGTTAATTAAAATTTATACCGTATATGACAGAAAAGCTAGTATTTAAGACATGATATTTAGAAGCTACATTTTGGCTATTGGTGTCAACATTGTATTGGAATGTCGTCTGTTATTATATTCAGTATTTTGTAGCTGATTTTACAAGATTATTTTTTTAATCATAGATCAAAATAAAAAATGAAATAACGGTGATGATAAAAAATACGGTTAATATTTGGTATCTTCATTATATGAATATTAAAAATTGAAGTTAACTGTATTTGAGTATTTGGTAACAAAATGAATACATAAATCTAACTCAAAACTCTGTAAATGAAATAATCTGTCTTGTTGTGATTTTTGTCTCGGATTTCGATTTTAGCTGAAATAAATATTATATTGAGCAACGATAATTAATGCTTTGGCCAATGAGTATTTTAGAACATCGGATAATAAATTTTACAGACGAAAGCATAAAAATATAATATTTGACATGTATAATCACATTCGATAATCATTAATATGGAGTATATTTTTTTATTTTTCAACATAAAACGACCAAATATTACCTCCGTCATAAAAAATGATGAATTCAAAGTTTCTTTTTTGTCAAGCTCAAAAGATTGTATTGTTTAACAAGCGTAACTTCTGATAATTCTTCTAAAGCATTTAAATATCTTTCATTCACTGTAATTGCTGAAAATTTTATATTTAATTCATATAACCAAGTGGGTCTACATCAAAAAGATGTAATATAAGACCTTTTATTTCCTGTGTATAATATGTGAAGATTTCGAGAGAAAATATCTGAATATTTACAATGTCGTCGCAAAATTACACTTCGAGAACCCAAAGCTCTTTAAATACAACACACATTATTAATTCTGCCAATATTCTGTTTCTCACATCTAGTGATTAAAGAATTTAATCATAATGTAGTATATAGTTACAGGTTACTTTTCGATAACTTGTTAATATGCCCCAATCTTATCTTTACATATCTTAAACTTGATTAATTTTGATGCTTGTTCTTAGATTTGATTTTGGGATATCATATTATTTATACATTCCATAATTTTTTCTTATTAGATCTGCTGCTAACGCCTAACATAGGGGTAAAATATTTAAGACCATTTTTGATCATAAGGATTTCTTGCCATTCTGAGAACATATTTGAATTTTATTAACTTTATTGAATAACATAATATATTCTAAATAACTCACAAGTTTGGATTATGTTAAGAAGGATAAACTGTTATTTTCAGAATCACGTCGGTAAATATTCTGTCATTGATTAGATAATTTGAATACCTTGAATTAGGTATCATATTGGCGTTTCATTATACATAGATCAGTTGCTTCATTTTAAACACACAAACCCACAAATTAGCACTATATTCTCCATAATGTAACAGGATCTATCATATGAGTGGACGTAAAGTGAATATTTAAAAATTCATGAATGATTATATTTATCTTAAAAAATCCCAATGATTGTATATGGTTTGATGAAACGAATGAGAATACATATATTAATCTTTTCTGATTATCTGTACAGATCGAAAAGTATCGATGATCTGTACCAACGTCCATAAGTGCATTTTCATTAATTTTAATCTCTTAACAAATATATATGAAAAAAATATTGTTACCGTTTCAGAACTCAATCAGGCCTTCAATTTTTCTTACCAAAATTGAAGTGAAATATCTAGTTTGTCTTGATTG